>NW_026487880.1:0-12227 GCF_026875155.1 Cherax quadricarinatus | reverse complement strand
TTTTATTTATAACTTCATGCTGAATGCCTTTTATACATTTACTGTTTCCAACCCAAGTGTTGCAACCTGCTTGTTTCCCACACACACCCATACCTCTATCTTCCATCAGTTTAAAATCACAGGCATTTCACCAATGGCCTTCTCAATCGAGTCTGCAAGTGCTACCACCCCAGCCCCAGAGAGATGTACCCCATCCCTTGCATACATATCATGTTTGCCATAAAAGTTGTTCCATTTGTCAATGAATGGGATTGCAAGTTCCTTGCAGTATCTGTCTAGCCAACAATTTACACCAATTGCCCTAGACAACCATTCATTTCCTACTCCCCTTCTAGGCAGTATGCTACATATGATTGGGATCCCTCCCTTAGACTTAATGAAATCTATAGCTGACCTGTACTTATCTAGCAGCTCTTCTCTCCTACCCTTCCCAATATCATTTCCACCAGCACTGAGACAGATAATGGGCTTGTTCCCATTACCTGACATGATATTATCCAGCCTGTTGACAATGTCCCCAACACCAGCTCCAGGGAAGCACACTCTATCTCTCATCTTCTTATTCCTATTACAAAAAGCACGGTCAATATATCTTACCTGAGAGTCACCAACCACAAGAATGCGCTTACCCCCATTAGCAGGGGCAGTAGTACCCTTACCTTCACTGGCCACTGAAGTACATTCATCCTGAAGAACAGAGAAGCGATTTCCTACCTTCAGATCTTCACTCTAACTTTCCTTACTCTGATGCGCCTCCCATTACTGTGAACCACTCGCCACTTGTAGCAGTGCTGGACTGCACCTCACTGCTGGTAGCCGGCTACCTCCCCAACTACAGCCTCCTCACAGCGAGAGACAGACTGCACCTCACTGCTAGAAGCCTCATTCCCACAACTCCAGCCACCTCACACTCTCTCCCAGACCCATTGAGGTGGACCTCCAGCCTCCTAATCTCCTCCTGGAGAAGCAAGACCTCCTCCTTCAACTCTCCAACCTCAATTTTTAAAACACTGCAGAAGCAAGCCATGCTTTGTAACCGTCCACACTAATCCCCAAAGCAGCTCAGTTGCATTTTTGATTTATGCCTTTTATCATCAATTTTTACCTGTAACACAGGTAAGGCTACTTCAGCAAAACCATTATTATTAACATTAGCAGCAATTTTTACATTAGCTACTGTTGTGTCAGGATTGTCAACATTATCAATTATTATCAACATTATCATATAGACCCTTACACATGACTATATGGTGTTCTTCCTTGTGACATTGATAACAGTTGTTTAATTTTGCATGGCAAACCTTTACATTGTGATTACCTAAACACCTGATACATCTGTCAAGTTCCTCCAATCTTTCAACTTTATCATTCCATGAATTGTATGCATTGCAATTCTTAGAAAAATGAGTACCCTTGCAGAAAAGACAATCTCTCTTTTCTCTGACTGGTTTCTTATTAACTGGCTACTCTTAGGAGGTACTTATATTCTTGCCTTATGGAGAATCATTTATTTCTGATTCTTGCTACTTGATATGCACCTATGCAACTATTTTTTAGGAAATAAATTTTGATTATACCATTGGGATAATTTTTCCCTTGTGAAACTTGACAGATACCTCAGAGTTATTATGTGTTGCATCTTTAAAATGAGTTAGTTGGCTGGTCTGCAACTGCACAATTAATTCTTGTAGACCTAGTCTTATTTCGTCAGACCAAAATAACCCTTGTGATATTTATTTGAGAGTCATTCATGTGTTTTACAGATTAATTATTCTGTACCAATGGAACTCAATAACCAGTCTGATTCCTTCAGGATTATATTTATTATCTTAATGTCCTTGAGAGTGCTCTCAGTTTAATCTAAACTGCTGTTAAACCTTTGTAAGTATGATCCTGGAGATTTTAAATTAACAATGATATTCACTAGAATCCAACCTAACTTTGTTCTATATTCACATTTGTGACCTTCAACAAGTCAACTGCTTCCTTGTAAGAGTTATTTTTTCATTGGGAAACGGATTGTAATCGAGTATGTCGGCATCTCCTCTTATCTGTACTTTGCAGGTGTAAAATAATTTAGTTACACATGGCTAGGTCATCCTGTCTTGCACAGCTGCTTTAAAAAATTGACCAAAAATTTACCTCCCAATTTTTCCAGGATTAAACAAAGGCAATACAATTCTAGGGAGATTTTGGCAAATGACATATTATTTGTTGGAGCAGACTGACCAAATGCGAACTGGTTTACACATTTTTAATTTTATTCAAGGCCTGACTTTATACAAAAGAAAGAATCTTTTCCTCTAATTCTTAATACTGATTAATACTGAGATCTTTTTCAGTCTCATTTACACAGTCTTACTAATAAAATCTCCTTCATATTTGTTGTAATATAATTTGTTGGATCATATCTTTTCCCTAAAGCATACTAAATACAATTTTAAATCACAGTATTACAGTTTTGATTCAATTAATTCCAAGCACTTATTATCATGCCTTGGTTACATGACTTTTCTAGCCTGTATTGATGCTTTCTTTACTCTATATCCAATGTTGTGTCCTCTATATTAATTTTCCTCATTTTCAGCATGATGCGATGTATTAAAATCAACTAATGACATGATTAGTTCTAAATTATGCACTTTTATAAAGGTAAATATTACAACTTTCCTTTAAATATAAGTTCTAGCTACTTGTGCTTAGCAATTACATGTAAATATTGTAATATTAATTTAAAATAACATTAATATGTTAGCTCTATTGAGCTTAGCATTACACATGTAATGAAATTTATATATAAATTTTAAATGTACATTATTACAAACCTTTAGCCAGCCTTAGCTTATCAAAATTATTATATAAATTAATATAAATCCTTGCCAGGGAATTTGCCATAGCAAAATTTTAATATATACACATTAATATAATTAGCACACAATTGCCTTAATCAATTACACATACATTGATATAAATTCTTGGGCCAGGATTGTTCTTTATCAAATTTTAATATTGAATAATTATAATCCACTACACCATTAAGTAAAATTATATTATTTTTTTTTTTTTACACATTAATATAATTAGCAACACGTGTCTTATTCAATTACACATTACATGATATAAATGCTTGGCCAGATTCAGCAGAATTGTCTTATCCAAATTAAATTATTACAAATTAATATAAACTTAGCCAGATTTGACTTATTCAAATTAATATCTACTAATCAATCCTGTCAGTCGACCCCCCCCCCCCCCCCCCCCCCACAGAGATAAAGTCCGAGGCAGCTCATGGTGAAAAGCTCCTGTTCCACAAGGCACAGTACTCGCTCCCATCTTGTTCCTTCATTCCTCATATCCGCATAGACAAGGATGCCAGCCACAGCACCGTGTCTTCCTTTGCAGATGACACACGAATCTGTATGACAGTGTCTTCCATTGCATACACTGCAAGGCTCAGGCAGACAGCAAAACTGAATCTTTCAGTGGGCCTCTGCAGAATAACAATAATGAAGTTCAACGATGAGAAATTTTCAATTTACTCAGATATGTAAACAACGAGGAAATTAAATTCTTATCATGGAGGTACAAAAACAAATTCTGGACACAAAATAGAGCGAAACACCAACGCACAAAGACCTGGAGTGATCATGTCGGAGGATCTACACCTTCAAGGACCATTTAACATTGTTATCATCGCAATCTGCCACTTGAAAAATGACAGGTGGATAATGAGAACCTTCAAAGAACTAGGAGAGCGCAAGCCATGGTGCACACTTTCAGGTCACTTGTTCATCTAGGTGGAATATTTCGATGCCACACTAACGCAACTTTCAAGGCAGTGAAAAATTGCTAAACTAGAAAAATGTACAGAGAACCTTCCACGGCACGCATAACGGAGTAAAACACCTCAAGTACTGAGAGCGCGTGAGGTTCCTAAAACTGTATTCCTGGAACGCAGCGCGGGGAGGAGAGATACATGGATTATATACACATTGGGAAAATCCTAGATGGACTAGTACTGAACTTGCACACGGAAAATCACTCACTACGAAAGCAAAAGATTGGCAGATGATACAACATCCCCCCCAATGAAAAGCAGGGGTGTCACAAGCACGTTAAGAACCATACAATAAGTGTCAGGGGCCCGCCGAGACTGTGCAACTGCCTCCCAGCAACATAAGGCGGGATTACCAACTAGACCTGGAGTCTTCCAAGGCTGGCACTGGACAAGCACCTAAAGGTCGGTTTCCTGACCAGCAGGGCTGTGGTCTCGTACATTGGTTTGCGTGCAGCAGCAGCAACAAGCCTGGTTGATCAGTCTGAATCCACCAGGAAGGCCTGGTCAAAGGACCGGGCCGTGGGGGCGTTGCCCCCGGAACTCTCTCCAGGTAAACTCCAGGTAAATACACATTAAATAAAATTTGTGAACTTAACATCCACCCCTCCTGTCATTTCACATATAATTATTAAGTAATTAACCATTAATGACTTCACTTACATTACATCGGTTCGAAGGACCAACGGCTAATTAAATGTGGAAAATTGCATTTATCTGAATGTAACGAATGATGTACAAAACAGTAAATGATAACAAGATAATTATTATTTATCATGTTTACATAGACAAGTAGGAATTTGGGTACACCTAGGCTGCCAAAAAAATGTCCCCCCTTCGTACCTTACACACTTATCATAACCACAAGTTGCTCAGGACCTATTAATTAAATGAAAATACATACACCAGGAATATGGTAAATATATTGAATTTGTGGACTGTATATTAAAAAAGATAATAAATTTCACAATACATAACAGAAGGATAAAAATATATCTTTATTATCACTCACCAAATTTGATGGTTATTAAGTTGCATTCATACTCAGGAAAACCTCACTAACTAAATTTATGAATACACTGGCACATGAATTATACATACAAATTAGTGTTATCTTGAGGTTCCTGGAGTATCTTGTCCTAGTCGTCTGAATATCTCAAGTTATTGCTGGAATGCCAACCTATCAAACCCAATTTCGCCCTCCTTTTGGGGGATAAGAGGTTGTTCTCAATCCTTATCTTTAACCTTTAGAGCACGGATAATTTCTTCCCATTATTATATTATTGTTGTATCAATTCATAACCCTAAGTTGGACGACTTTACCACGACGGAGATGTCGCGGCTGGAAGGGGGGAGTGGTTTAGTTTGAGGCTTGGTTTGTGATGGCTGGGCAATTGAGTGGGTTACAGTGTTTGTAGGTTGGTAGGGTATTGTGAGTCGGGTGGGAGCATATTTGTTGTATTTTTTGAGTTTTTATGAATATGTATTTTTTGTATCCTCTGTTTGATTCATGGTCTTTGTACAAGGTTTATTATTTACTGTCCTAGTGACATCACTGACATATACTATAATAGATAGCAACCCGTTGTTATGCAGACCATTTCGGGCAATTTTAGATCAATTTTGTCCCAGGGATGCGACCCACACCAGTCCACTAAACTCCCAGCTGGTACCAATTTTAATGTTGGGGGGGATCTAGACAACCGGTTTGTTTTTAAGACAACATCCAAGTTTCTTACCCTCACCGGGAATCGAACCCCAAACACCATCTCCCATCGACCTCACACGTTGTGAAGAGAGAGCTTTAGCCACCATGCCCAACTTTTATTAATGTCGGTGCTGAGGGTCACCCAATAAACCCCGGTAGTTCGTATATCAATGGTTTAAAAAACGAACAAGATTGAAGGGACTGGAACTCTGGGCTCCAAGGACTGTGGGAATAATGACTTCAAACTCGATCTTTTCTGCTACTGTGCTGTATTATTTTACCGGCCGATACGTTTCATTGGTACCCAAATGTTCAGTGTGGTGGGGTTGTTGTGGTTCGTATGTTGGTATTCACTTCCATCCTATATCAATGAAGAAGTTGATTCTTACAATAAAGCTGATTATGTGTTGGTGGTGGTGGTGGTGGTTGGTGGTGGTGGTGGTGGTGTTGTTGAGCGGTTTAAAATCTGGAATGAGTAGTTTGGTGCTGGTCCGTAATACGGAGATATGGGCGAGGGAAGAGTAGGTTTGGTTAGTGTGGTGGTCGTTGGGTTTTGGTGGTTTTGTGAGGGGGCGGGTGGGGGTTGGTTGTGTGTTTTTTTTGGGTACTGGTGGGTATTTTAGGTGTGGTGGGGTATGGTGGTTAGCGTGGTGAGGTGGGTGGTTTGGTGTGGGTTGTGGAGTTTTGATGGAAGGGGTGGGAGGAATGTTGATGGGCTGGTGGGTCGGGTGTTAGGATGGCGGACAGGTTAGGGGTTGGGTGGGGTTGGTGCTAATGGTTGATTAAGCGGGTGTGTGTCGGTTATGCTAATTTATTGCAGGTGGGATTATTTAGGCTTTGATGCAACATATGGGTATCTTCGAAGGTAGTAACGTTTCGCCCATCCAGTGGCATGGTTGTATACAAATTCTAGGTCATAAATTGAAGGCGCCTGAATCTATATACAAATGATGATGTAAGCACTGTTACTCAGCTTGAAGGCGGTCTGGTGAAGAGCACCGTAGTCGTATGACTCTTAAAGGACTTCAGGTTGAAGCCACTGGATGGTCGAAATGTCTACACATCAGAGAGGTACCAGATGCTGCATATGTGTTAATTTTCATTTTTGTTGGTATTTGCTATAACATTCATGAACAAAAAATAATACGTTAACATTACAGAGGTCACAAAGGGTTCTTGTAGATTCCACTGATGAGGAGCGGATAGTAAATTATTGAGTTGTAATGGTATCACATAAATGCAGTTACATAAATGTTGACATGTGTCTTATTTCTTCTTGTCGGTATTGTATACCAGAAGAAAACGAGTATCACAATAGGAGGATTAGTAGATTAGATTTTGCCACGAAGTGGCTAGTTTATTGTGCACCCCATTCCATCCTGTGGACGGTTAGCGCCTGAGCATTTGGATACACAAAAGGGTTAACAGGAATACATATGGATTTATTTTCTTACATATCTCATGTTCACTTATCTCTACAAGCAAATTTAGTAAAATTTGCTTAGTATATCTGTATATCTTTTTTCATTAATATAGATTTCTTACATGTCAATAGGTTTTTAATATGTCTGTCTCAGTATTCCTCAATAAGTGGACAATTAAGCCATAGTGTTCAATCGAGATGGGACCATAGGCCTGATACACTAATTTACATTATTAGGGTTTGATCATCTGTGTGTTGGTCTCCCCAAACTGCAGAAGTACTTGTGTAAACCAAGCCTAGCCTGGCACTACAAACATCAGTCAGTCTTTCACATTGCACGTTTGGCTCCATTAATTATAACTTATCTATGTTCATGTTTTCATTGTGGATTTTGAATCTACTCAGGCTTTTAATTACATCCCTATAAAACAACTTGTTCATTAGATTTTCTTCTCTCCTAATATTATTCTAATGCTGACACAGTTTACACAAAGTTATATTCTACATTCTCTTCTGGGTACTCTTAACCTTGGTAACATATCAACTTTATCATGAAGGGAGTAATCCAATGTGTGACTGGGATCCATTGCAATTGTACATTAATTCCTTTGTCCCTAAATTTTTGAGTATCTATACCTGGCTTCTCCCAATGTGCATGTTGTTGGTGTCGCATTATATGAGTCAAGAGCCATGTCTAATGATGACATAGAATCAGTAAGGATGATGGAAGTCAAGCTCATTAGGACATAGGTTAGCTTTTAGCGCCTTTAGGATTGCAAACAATTCAGTTTTGAAGGTGTAGTCGCCCAGTTGTTAATTCTTATGCCGAAATCAACAATTTTAATTATCGTCTTCTTAACCAAGGGAGTGGGCAACAATGAGCAGATGCAGCCCTGCCCAGAAGACTCCTGTTTTAGATCATCAGTGTATTAATTGTGATAACTTTATTACTACAGTAGGTGAGAAATTTTCTTTTCTTGAGCGTTGCTCTCTAAGAGATACGAGATTTAAGGAAGGGATTACTAGCAATGAGCTTCTTGGGAGGGACTTGCAGGTATGTGATATATTAAATGAACACATCTTCCACGGAGGGGTGAAATGCTCTTGTTGCCTACAGTGATACAGTTCATGCAGGTTATAAAACTTAATGTAATTGCACGTTTTCACAATCCATTTAGATCTGTGTGTATTTACCTCTAGACACTTGGTAAGATTCATTGTGACAGTGTCTGGTTCGTTTCTCAACATTCTAATACCGAGTACAGTGTTAATCTCAACAATCCTATCACTGATACTAGAAATACCAAGCTCCTTCCTCATGTTAAGAACTTTTGTAGATCTGGGACAGCCAAGAATAATCCTGAGAGCTTCATTTTGCATTAACTCCAAGGGTCGGAGAGAACTTTCTCTAGCTAATATCAATATGGGAGCAGCATAATCAATTAAGGACCTAACATAGGCTATGTACATCATTCTCACGATTCTCACATTAGCACCATAGTTGGGGTTGTAGCTGTAGTGATACTGGTCCTGTGGGGAGCAGCAGCAGGATAATACTGCACCACCTCTAGGGGCCCTTAACAACAACAACAGTTTGGTGTGTGTCATGGGCACCAACACATGGTGTGTGATTCTCTCCTACTTTATCCATTTATCAGCGATGCAGATTACATGGTGAGTTTAAATATGTGGCCTGTAGTTATAACTTTTCTCTTGACATATGCAAGACATCACCATCCCTGTAGAAGCTATTATTAGATGCACTAGTCATTATATTTTGTTGTTGCAAAAGTCATGAAGATTCTATGTTCATAAACCCTAGAGAAAAGGCCTGTGTTTCTATCACAAAAAATTTTATTAAACATAGAATCAAGAAATGTTATGCGCTGTAGAAAAGGGAAGCCCAGGCATCAAGAAGCAGTTCGCCATGGAGGCTTTTTTTTAAAGGTAGACATTTCACCAAAAGGGCTGCCAACGGCCCGTGATGTATATTTTCGAAAGAGGCACAAAAGTAAGATAAAGAATAAAAAGATATTACGCTGGGGGATGGAACTATCGTGTTATAAATTTTGATATTCTGTACCGAGGGGGTCAAGAGAACACTCACCGATGCTTTCTCTGGTCCCACTGGGGAGCAGCAGTCATGATTTGCAATATTCAGTCTCCAAAAGGCTTTGTGCCCCCAGGTTCACCCCCTTACCTTTTTGTCAATCAAAGAAAAAACCCCAACCCAGTGGAAGATGTCGACAATAAACAAGCATGCAAGTTGTGCAGAGTGCAAGCCAAACTTTCATCACCAAAAGACTCATCCATAAAATCCCCCGCCTTTCGAAAGATTAAATTTTAAGATTTCAAAGGACCCTACCAAGCACAAATCAAAATGGGAAATTTCCTTAACATAGTAGATAAATTTTCAAGGTTCCCCTTTTTTCCCCCTGTGCAAATAGGGCTGCTTCATGTTATTAGTTGTCTTTCACAGTTGTTCCTTTTTTTGGTATGCAGCTTATTCCATTCGACGGGGATCCTCGTTATATAACGAACTTCAAGTTTTTGCTAAAAAGGTTTTGCCTGCAGCAGAACAACAAGCTAAAACCCCTCGGGCAAGGTCAAGTGGAGCGGTTAAATGGAAACTTATGGAAGGAGTTACAAGACATTAAATCCGCAATCTACCTTTCAAACTGGGAAAACTGTCCCCCTGATGCTCTTCACTCAATTAATCCTGCTGTCACAGCTACAATGCAACCCCCTCTAAAAGACCCTAACTTTTCAGTCTTTTCCTCTACGGGACCCCCGTCCCACTTGGTTATGTCATCCTGGACCCGTTCTCCTGAAGATTCAGTAGGATGAACAAGACGGATCCTTTATGGAGAGGTAGAGCCCCTGCAAGCTAATCCACAACGCCCCATTCGTACCAAAATGGTGAAGAACTACAGTATCA
Source organism: Cherax quadricarinatus (assembly GCF_026875155.1). Taxonomy (NCBI): domain Eukaryota; kingdom Metazoa; phylum Arthropoda; class Malacostraca; order Decapoda; family Parastacidae; genus Cherax; species Cherax quadricarinatus. The sequence continues at coordinate 2,323 of NW_026487880.1, read as the reverse complement.
ACAAGAATTTAGCCCAGTTGAAATCCCTATTAGTGGGGAACCAAGATACACCAATAGATGGGGAAAGGCTTCTTTTTCTCCTGGAAACCCCCTTTGGGAACCCCCCATGGAAATAGAGGATTTGCTCCAGCATTTAAATAAACCCCCCGCTGGAATATCAAACCCCTTTGAGAGGCCAAGGGCTACAAGGGCGGGACGGTCCGCCCCCCCTAACAGTTTGGGGGTTACGTCTCTGATATTTTTAAAAAGGGGGGGATTGATGATACTGGTCCTGGGGGCAGCAGCAGGAAATACTGAAAAACCTCAGGGGCCCTAACAACAACAACAGTTTGGTGTGTTCATGGGCACCAAAACATGGTTTTGATTTCCCCCTACTTATCCATTTACAGCGATGCAAATTTCATGGTGAGTTTTTTTAAAAATGTGGCCTGTAGTTATAACTTTTCTCTTTACAATTTCAAGAAAATCACCATCCCTTAGAAGCTATTATTAGAGATAGCATTAAATTTTTTTTTTGCAGAAGTACTATGAAGATTCATGTTCAATAAAGCCTAGAGAAAAGGCCGTGTTTCTATCACAAAGTACCAGCAATAGCTTTGAGAGCATTTTGCCTAGCTTTGCATTTCTTTTTTAGTTGTGGTTGTGGATTTTTTAATTGGTACAGGGAAACGCGCGGGAGTAAAAATGACTACATCGAAAGTCAAGTCCCGACCCGAAACTACTCAGAGCCACATCAGAGGGAAGCAACAGTCAAGGACCAGGGTAAACAGGCTAGGAAAAAGGTGGGGAGCTCACAAGAAACGACCGGAAGTATTTGAGGGAGTCAACATGGAAATTTCATTAGTATTTCAGTGGAGGCGAAGGACACTGGGAAAACAAAACAGGGGTACATCAACAAGGGAATACCAAAAGTTTGGATGAAATTTCACACAACTGAGGAGGAGGTGGAGAACTCTAAGTGACCTTTAACCCAAAGGCGGTGGGACCAGACATCTCTTTCCTGGTTTTTTGGAGGGGGGCAAAACAAGGCCCCATAACAAAAAACTCAACACTTTCCCCTTTAAATGGCACTACCTTAAGTATGAAAAAGGCAAATCTAGTCCCCATTCAAAAAGGAGACAGAAAGAAGCACAAATTATGACCAGTGTCACTGAGGTAAGTATGCAAAAACTTGGAAAAGATTTTTTAGGGGGAGAGTGGTGGGGCACCCGGAGCGGAAAAGATTATAAACCGCCACACGGATTCATGGAAGGCAAATCCTGGTCACAAACCTACTAATTTTATGACAAAGGTAAACTGAAGTAAGAAATGAGAGGGAGGGGGGGTTTATTGCATTTTTTTTGACTGCAAGAAGGCCTTCGACACAGTTCCTCACAAGAATTGGTACAGAAGCTAAAAGGAACAGGGGAGTATAACAGGGGAAGGCACTGCAAAGGATCAGAGAATACCAAAAAAAGGGGGAACAGCGAGTCAGGGCGTAATGAGGTATCCATTTGGGGGCCGGGGACGACGGGGGCCCCCAGGGGGGCATCCTGGGACCAGTGCTATTCTTTGGGATATGTAACGACATGACGGAAGGGGTAGACTCAAAAGTTCCCTGTTTGCAGATAATGTGAAATTAATGAAAATTAAATCAGACGTGGACCCGACAGGTCACAAAAAGACCGGACAGCCTGAAAGGGGTCCAAAAAATGGCTCCCAGGTTTTAAAACCCCGCCAATGCAAAGTCACGAAGTCGGAGGGGGCAAAGAAGACCGCAGGAGAGTATAGGGTTGGGGGCTAAAGGCCAAACCTCACTCAAAAAAGACCTAGGAGTGGTAAATACCGAGTACATCGCCAAAGCACCCCTTAACCAGATAACTGCTGCGGATATGGGGGCTTGGCAAAAATGAGAATAGCGTTTCCGGGACCTCTGTAAGGAATCTTTAAGACTCTACCCTGTGTACCCCGGCCCAACTGGGGTACGCAGCACATTTGGAACCCCCACCTGGTCAAACACGTCAAAAAATTAGAGAAAAAGCAAAGGTTTGCAACAAGGGTAGTTCCAGGCTAAGGGGGAAAGTCCTATGAAGAAAGATTAAGGGAAATGGGGCCTGACGACACGCAGGACAGGGGGGTCAGGGGAGACAGATAACAACATACAAAATACGCTGGGAAAAGAAAGGGGCAGAGACAGGGTTTTCCCGAGATAGGACCAGAAACAAGGGGTCACAAATTTGGAAGCTGAAGACTCAAGAGGGCAAAAGGGTGTTAGGGAAATATTTTTTCAGTTATAGAGTAGTTAGGAAGTGGAATAATCTGGCAAGCGATGTAGTGAAGGCAG
>NW_026487879.1:0-23522 GCF_026875155.1 Cherax quadricarinatus | reverse complement strand
TTCCATTAATTGTAACTCTCTGCTTTCTATTGGAAAAGCCATGCCCAATCCATGCTAGAATTTTAACCTCCTATACCATGAGCTGCCACTTTTCTTAAGAGTCTCTGGGGGAGGTACCGTCGAAGGTTTTACTAAAAATCCAAATAAACAATATCATATTCCTTATCACTGTCAACTGCCTCAAATGTTCTATTGAAGAACGTCAGCAAGTTTGTCAGGCAGGAACGCCCATCCGTGAATCCATGCTGAGATTCATTTATCAAGTTATGCTCTTCAAGGTGACTTTGATAATGTCAGCTATAATTGATTCTAATAACTTGCCCACTATAGATGTCGGGCTTTTTGGACGGTAATTTGAAGGAGTGGACTTATCCCCTGATTTGAATATAGGAACCACATTAGCCATCTTCCATAACTCTGGCACAACACTGGTAAGGATGGACGCATTGATGACACTCGTTAATGGCTGACTAACTCCATCTGCATTCCTTAAGTACCCTTGAAAACAACTCATCGGGTCCCGGGGACTTATTTTGTTTCAGTTGTCTATCTGTTTTAATAACCATGTCCCTCGTGACAGTAATATTAGTTAACTTAAATTCATCAGGAACTAAATAATTGTTAATTACATCTTCCTGTGTAAAAACTGACAAAAAGTAGTCATTAAATAAGGAACACATTTCCAGTTCATTATCCGTCACTGTCCATTCCCAGTTTTCAGAGGTCCTACTTTTTCCTTCACCTTTCGCCTATACACTTGAAAGAACCCCCTTTTGGATTAGTCTTTGATTCATTAGCAACTCTAATTTCATAGTCACGTTTAGCCTTTCTAATCGCCTTTTTTTACTTCTCTTTTAAGCTGAACATATTGGTCAGTAAGGTTAACCTCTCCTCTTCTGATGCGCCTATAAATTCCCCTTTTCTCCCTAATAGATTTTTAGCCTCCTGTTAACCCATTTGGGATCGTTATTATTAGACCTAATTTTCTCTCTGGGGAATGTGTATACTCTGGGGACTGTGTACATTATTAAGAAAACAATCATAAAAGCAGATCCCTTCAATTCAAAGTATGATTATCGTCAATAAAATCATTAGCTAGATAACCCCCGTCAAGATTAGACAGATGTTCCTAAGTCCATTATAATCGGCAGAACGAAAATCAGGGATTTTTTACTGTATTATCATTATTCTTGCATTCCCAAAATTTAAAGCTAAAAGTGATGGATTTGTGATAACTTGCGCCAAGCTCTTCAGTGATCTCCAGATTATTCACGAGTGTTTCCTTATTTGACAAGACTAGGTCTAACAAATTTTTACCCCTGGTAGGCTCAGTTACGCTCTGTTTCAGAAAACAGTCCTGAACTGTTTCCATAAAGTCACTGGACTCTAGATTACCTGTCAAAGAATTCCAGTCAATTTGACTATAGTTAAAGTCCCTACTATGACTATGTTACTGTGTCCAGAAGCCCTAACAATTTCGTCCCAAAGAAGTCTCCCTCTATCGTGATCCAAGCCTGGAGGTCGTATTATTACACCTAAAATTTTTAGTTTTTCTTGACCCTCCACGAACTCTCCCCAAACAACTCTGTTATTTGCTCCATCTATTTTTTTTACCTGTTTTTATGCAACCAATTAATATTTTCTCAAAAAATACAATGCAACTCCTCCCCCTTTCCCATTACATCTATCCACATTGAACAACTTAAATCCCTGAATATTGCACTCAGCAGTCATATCCCGACTTTTAAATCATACCACGTTTCAGTTAATGCAATGATATCAAAGTTCCCAGCACATGCTCCCCAAACGTAGTTCATTAATTTTTATTTCTTGCACTTCGACTGTTAGCATAAAAACACCTTCATATGTTTTTTCTTCTGCTCATTTTTCCTAGTCATCTTTGTTTTAACACAATTTCTGAAATTATCATTACCCAGAGTTACTCCATGCAGTTACTATTAAGATCATTAATATCAAGCATAAGTCAATATATCCATACTCATTATTTATCATTTCTAAACCCATACCTCTAACTAATCCTAGTTTAAAGCCCCAACAACCCCCTCAACTGATTTTAGCAAGAAAACCCAACACCTGCCCTGGATAAGTGAACCCCATCCCTGGAAATACATTCATTTCGGCCATAGAAGTTGTCCCAGTTGTCAATGAATGGTACTGCATTATCCTTACAGTGTTATCCAGCCAACAATTAATACCAATTGCTCTGGAAAAACCATTCATTACCAATACCTCTTCTTGGCAAAATCCCACATATAACAGGGCGCCCCCCCTTCTTCCTAATTATGTCTATAGCTGTCCTGAACTTTCTAACTAAACCCTTTCACTCTCTACGCTTGCCTACATCATTGCCCTCCAGCACTGAGGCAAATAATAGGATTGTTTCCCATTACCGTTCATGATGTTGTCAAGCCGGCTAACAATGTCCTCCATCCCAGCCCCAGGAAAGCATACCCTTTGTCCCCTACTCCTGTCCTTCAAGCAGAATGCCCTATCCATGTATCTACCGGGGTATCCCCAACAACAACAATTTCTTACCTTCCTTGTTGTCGTTCGTCGTGACGATCCCAGTAGTCGACTCACATTCGTCGGTAGCACCGAAAATGCGTTGAAGGTTTCCACAGGAGTTTCCACAGCAGTCTCTTTCTTCTTCATCGTTTCTGGCTTTCCATTCGCTTCTTGATCGTCCAAATTCGTCTTTCCCTGCGTCCAGCCACTGACCACGATCCCCTTTTTGACTTGAGGACTCGAAACAGGAGGACTACTACGAACCTCTTGTTTTCCTCGGTCAAAACGCCGATCTCCATCTTTGCTGCCCTCAATTTTTCCTTAAGTTGCTGGTAAAGTTGCTCGATGGAGGGCATCTTGGTTCAGTCCACGGGAGCCCCACAAGACACTTCTTCACAGAGTTAAGTACAGGTCACAACTGAGTTAAGTCAGGTCACCACTGAGTTAAGTACAGGGCACCACTGAGTTAAGTACAGGTCCCCCACTGAGTTAAGTACAGGTCACCACTGAGTTAAATACAGGGCCCACGAGTTAAGTACAGGTCGACTGAGGGTTTAAATACAGGTCGACTGAGTTAAGTACAGGTCGTATGGTACTCTATCCATGGTACTCCAATTTACGAGCTATCTGCCAGCACGTTTGAAGTTTTTAAGGAGTCCAGCTTTGACAATGTTAAATCTTCAAATAACTCTTTAATTGATCTTTCCCTGATCAAAATTTTGAGATAAATTCCCAGTATATAACTTTAATATTGTTCTTTTGATCAAAGTCATAGAACAACAGAGCTCCCGGACGGGTAACCCATTTTTTGCGAATAAGAAATTTTTTAAAGACTTCAGAATATGGCCTGTTTTTCCATTTATTTCTTATGCAACAAGAATTTTTTGGAAACCGAGTTCTTTTGAAGGTCTTTTAGAGTCTAGGGAAATAATTTCAACTGGGAAACTCCATAGAATAATATTCAAATTTATTAAAAATATTTAAATACAATACTTTATCTTCTCTTTTTATTAATTTAACTTAATACTTGTACAATAAAATTACCATATACATTGAGCTCCAAATCATGGAAATGTCATATTAATAAGGAAGTTTAATATTCTTTCCCGTATCTAAGTCCTCATTAATATTTTACGTCTGATTCTTAACAAGACTGTAGACTCAAAATACAAAAGGTACAAGATTTAACAAGACCTTTGAATCCTGGCCGTATAGTATCTCTATGGATTACTGAACTGGGCCAAAATAAAATATCAAAAGAGTCTTTCAAGTAATAGGAACAAATTGAGTCAGCTCTATAGTCCAATTCTCAAAACCATTCAACTGTACACCGTAAGAGCCAAAATATGATCAGTTGTCAGGGCTAGAGCTGGGAGCAGACTGACTACTTGCCAGTCTGTTGACGTGTCGTCAGGTTGGATCAGCTGAGCCACGTCAGCCAGCCGGACATAAACAACTGAACAATTCACAGGATGGTTCCGAGACTTAAACTCTATATACACAAGAAATCCTACCTAACCATAATAGTAAAATAATAGTAATAATTACAAAATAGTGATAATAACAATAATAGTGATAATTACAAAATAGTGATAATAACAATAATAGTGATAATACCATGGTATTTTTCATATATTAACAGATAATAATATAACGCCGAAAGTCTCTATTTTAGCTATAAACGTGACTTTCGCGCTATAATATTAAGTGATGAACATATGCTCTTACAATATTTAAATAACACAGGATGACCAATTTCAAAGATATAACACACACAACCACCCATCATCACTGCCACACACAATCACCCGCCATCACTGCCACACACAACTACCCACCATCACTGCCACACAAAAACCATCTACCATCACTGCCACACACAACTACCCACAATCACTGCCACACACAACCACCCATCATCACTGCCACTTACAACCACCCACCATCACTGTCCCCAACACACACACAACCCACCATCACTGCCACACACAACCACCCACCATCACTGCCACACACAACACCCACCATCACTGCCACACAAAACCATCCACCATACTGCCACACACAACCACCCACAATCACTGCCACACACAACCGCCCACTATCACTGCCACACAAGCACCCAACATCACTGCCTCACACAAACATCCACCATCACTGCCACACACAACCACCGACCATTACTGCCACACACAACCAGCCACCATCACTGCCACACACAACCACCGACCGTCATTGCCACACACAACCACTAACCATGATTAGCATACAAACAACCACCCACTATCACTGCCACACAAGCACCCACCATCACTGACTCACAAAACCGTCCACCATCACTGCACACACAACCACCGATAATCACAGCCACACACAACCACCGACAATCACTGCCACACACTACCACCGACCATAACTGCCACACACAACCACTCACCATCACTGCCACACACAACCACCGACCGTCATTGCCACAAACAACCATCCACCATCACTGCCACGCACAACCACCGACCATCATTGCCACACACAACCACCCACAATCACTGCCACACAACCACTCCCCATGATTACCACACAAACAACCACCCACTATCACTGCCACACAAGCACCCACTATCACTGCCTCACACAAACATCCACCATGACTGCCACGCACAACCTCCCACCATCACTGCCACTGTTACGCAAAAATGTGGGATAGCTGGGGGCTTGAGCCTGGTCTAAGGGCAAAGGTAAAAGTTACACACATCTCAAGCCCAAACCGGCCACCCAGGGCTATCCCAGTCAAAACAGAAAGCGCTAAACTGGTATGTGTACTTCAAGGGGTTGGGTAACAGAGGGTTAGGCAAAAATCCCAATTAGGAAAATATATCTATTTAATCACCATAACATAACATAACATAACAGAAAACCTTAATCGTAAACGCCCAAATGAGGGTACACACAACAGCTGGCTGGAGGTTCAGCCACCATAACCACTAGGCTTCGTCAGCGTCAGGCCGTCATTACACTACAAACCTCATTTCTTACTTCATCACTCATCCCACAGCACCCTGACCATGTCAGAGCCTGGTTGAACATACAGGTAAGCCATATGAGAGCCTATGGCTTGAGTTGGATAAACAAAATGAGTGTACAACTACAAACGTATCTTAAATACACAGCATCTCCGACGCCAGCCTCTACACCATGCTGACTCCACGTGACTCCCCAAGCCACGCTTACCCAGCGTACCCAAACATAGTTGGAAAATAAATCCCTAGCAGGATTTCTTTATAATTATAGTTTAACCTACATTACAGTACCCCCAAAAGCACATTATGAATTATAAAATTATTCTTTACAATTATAACATTCATACTATTATGGCACACTTCTCCACTATATGTACATTATGATGTCATGCAGAACCCTGCATAACACCCCCACCCCCAGCCCATAGGTCTCACTCGCAGCGGGGTCCCTATGACACGCTAGGCAAATGGAAAAAGAAAAAAAAATAAACCCCACATTAAGGTCTGAGGCAACGGCAAATGATAACTGGGGAATGACCACCATACAATCATGGTCTTTTTGGTACTACAAATATGCAATATTAACAAACTGAGGTACTAGACTGCTGACATGTTGTAACTCGCAGAACATAAAGTGATCAAGTTCTATGCCAAACGAGCCCACAGTCACACTCTTAGACAATTGTGTTAGGAAAAGGCAAACCCTCACAACACAGAGCTGGCCAGACACTGGCAATTTATGCATTTTACCTAAATTACATCAAGCAAACTTATAAACGAGCAAGTTAACTTTGTACAAAAGTGCCCCTGAGGAATACCATTTTATGAAGTAACACCAAAGTTCAGTATGTTGCAAGGCAGACCAAACTGTATGTGCCACCAAAAAAAAACTTTTAAACAGTAAGTACATTTTCCATGAGTTCAAAGAAAAGAAAAACAGATTTTACATGTTAAATTCTACTTAGAAAGCAACATCACATTATCACTCCCATCTCACAGCAATTTTTGTGTAAACAAAACTGGTTCCCCATGACACACCTCTGCGAGAATCAGGAGAGCACAGGAAAGGGAAAAATATCAGGTCCCCAAAACAACGGGTGGATAGTCACATAAATCTTGTTGGTGGGATTGCGGCCGTAAAACCCTGGAGTCATCACTGAAGACCCCCAAAAGGTGGACCTCCCAGGCCGACACCTACATGTCATTCCAAGGACCCTGGAGTCACCCCAGCGGTGATCCAAAAAGGAAAAATTGAAAAGAGTCCTGGAGAACCAAAACACCTCGGATCAAGAGACATGACCCAAACAGTGGAGGGGATCACCGCCAGCCCCACATTCACTTTAAAAAGTTAGGCCCAACAGTCCCCCATACCAACGTAAAATGGAGGCGGGGCATCTCAGCCAACACCTAAAAAAAATAAACATACCTTACCAAGGCATGGCACTTGATGGGGCCTCCCCCCCCAAAACACACACACACAAGGGAACCCTTTAAACCCCTCCAGCTCCAGCTAAACCTGCTCTTCCCCCTTGGGGGGCCGGGGTTTTTCCATCTACCGTCTATTTCAAATCACTGCAAAATAAAAAATAGATAAGTAAATCAATACACTAAAATTTCGTGAAACAAAAAACAGGGGACAAGGAAATAAACAACCAAATTCTCCGCCCCCCTTCACAAAAACGAAATCACAAGTTTAAAAAGGGTTGGGGGGAAACAAGGCCCACCTCGTAAGTCTCTGTTGGGGTTTTCCCAAATTTAAGGAAACGTAAAGGATTATGGCCCCCAACTAAACACGGTTAAGGGGAACTGTTTATGAAATAAACACCTCAAAATTTTTGCCCCCCTTGGGGCCAAAAACACTAAAGCAAAGCCCCCCTTTTTCTAAGGGTTTGGTATAATTTCCCCTTTATCCCTGTTACTTTTTGCTGCGCCTACCCTGAAAACAAAAACTCCCCCAAACCCCTTTTGGTATCATTTTCCCAAAACCCGGGGTTTGGGAAACTCGGTTTTAAAACAAAAAAGATTTTGATTTTTAATGGCATACAAAAGGTTCAAAATACAGGGGGATTAAATTTTACAAAATGGGTGTTTCCTTGCAAAAAAAGGGGTAAAATGGAATCAGTTTAACCCCCCAGGTTTTCATTTACCCCATTTTTGCATATAGTTCTTTAAAGGGGAACAAAACCAATTTCTTAAATGTAACCTGGCGGCAGTCAGTGAAACTTTTTTCAATTTATCACCTATGTGAGACCATAAAAGACAACTCCCCCGACTCTCGCTGGAGGGCAAAAAACCAGTCTCTAAAAAAAAACATTTTCCAATTTCCTTAAAGGGAAACCTATTTCCCCCCAGCTTACATAAACCAGGCATGCTAAACGTTGCGCAAATTCCAAAACCTCTACCTCAGGGGGGTTTAATTGGGCCCCATTTTCAGCATCCCAAAACTTTTTTCACTAAGGGCACCAGGGGCTGAGAAACCCCTACAACCCATCTTTTCAAAGACCCAAAATTTTTCCACAATCTCTTAAAATTTTTCCTGTTTCAATTATTTTTCTCAGGGCCCTTTATCCACCATCATTTTGAAGCCACCACCAGGCCATCATAGCCTTCCCAAACCCCGGGTCCAATGCCAATCCCATCTCTTCCGCCTTTAAATGTGAAACACCACCTCATGGTCCCACATAAACCTGGGGGGGCTGCAGACTGCTTTACAAATTTCCATCAAAACCCCATCTTTGCCAAAAATTTTTTGAAACCCGAAAAAAACACCGAGGGGAAACGTCCAAACCCTCCTCACGTAGCCCATGTTTAATGATTCCAGTGCTTTCCCACACGGAAATGAAAAGAAGGGGAAAAATTCCCTTTAACCCAGTCTTTTTGGTTTCTGGTAAAACAAACATGCTTTTCCCCCGAGAGACGGGAAAACCCCTGGTGCTTTTTCCTTTTACCTTAGGATGATAAACCCTTGGTAAAATTTAAAAATCAGGTAGGGGGCCCTCAAAACTACAAAAGACATTTCATAAAAATGACATCTGGGTGTTTTTTGGGAAAGCCTAAAAGAAAAAAAATGTTTTTACCCGAAATCTCAAAACCACACACACAAAAAATTTTTCAAAAGGGTAAGACTCTGGGGGGCCCGTTTTAAAAAAAGGGAAATTTTTTTAATAAACAAAACCCATTAAATTTAGCTCTCCCCCTCTTTCCCCCTGAAAAGCCTTTTCCCTTTAGAATCTTTAAAAAAACGCAAAGACATTTTTTTTTAAAAGTTCCCGGGCCCCATCCACATAAACACAGTCCTCTTAAAAAGAGTCTTACTCATTTGGGGGTCAACCTGCCCAAAAAAAAAAACTTGTTTTAAAAGGGGAAACCCCAAACCTAAAACGACAACTGAAAAATGAAAAGTTTTCCCCAGGTCACAACCTTCCCGGGGCCCCACTCAGCTGCTGCAAAATAGGGGGTTTTTTTTCCCCCAAACAGCACCAAGACCCCCTTCTCCAACCAATTTTCCGGGTTTAGGGCCCGGGTTTACCCCTGCCCCAAGCCCTGCAGGGGCAACTCAATGAACAGGCCCCCCATGCCCAAAAACCCCACCCAAATGTGCAAAGGGTCACAGGGAGGGGAACAGCCTGCCTTTTTCCCCCGTTTTGTTTCCCAAAGCACATTTAAAAAATTTTTAGGTAAACCTTGCTCCCAAAGGGGCATTAACCCCCTTGGAAATCAGGGTCCTGGGAAAACCAAAAAAATTCCCCCACTTTTGAGGGGTCTTTACCCAAAGTTTGTTGGGCCCAGTAGAAGGTCAAATCCTGCAAAAGGGACATCTTTTTGCAATTCCTACAGGGAGGTACCCAGACGGGGACGCAGACTCAAACCTTAAACCGTGCACTGGATCCCCGACCCGGGACTCCAGTTATCCCCTTTTAAAAAAAATGGCCAATTTCCCGGGGTAGGGTCTCCACCCTGGCAATAAAACCCCAGTGAAGCAAGGTGTATGTGGGTACAAGTGTCCCCCCAAAGACCAAAAACCTGGACCCCCACCTTCATTTTGGTTTAAGGGCCCAAAAGACTTTCTTGAAAAAAGACCTTCAAACCGAGGGCAAAAACCCGCTGGCTTCTTTTGGGTACCTTGGGGCAAACGCAATCAACCACATCATTGTAATTTATTTTTTACTGGAAGCATCTGCCCCCAGCCCGGGCCCTAACTCTTTCGACAATATGGGGTGCAGTGGCCCTGGGTTTATTGCAATAAAGTAAAAAGGGGAAAAAGGTTTAAAAAGGGAAAACCCGCCCATTTGACCAAAATTGGATTTCCCCTTTTTTTTTTGGGGGAAATGGGGTCGTCCCACCGTTCCTTGAATTTCCCGGGCCTGTTACAGCTGACTTAAAACCTCCTCGAGGGGGTACTGGTAAATTAGGGTTAATTTAAAAAACCCTTTAGGTTTTAGGGGTTATAAATGGGTGGGGTTAAACTTCTAAAATTTCTTATTCCCAAATTGGGGGGTGGAGAAAACTTTCCATTAATTTGTATGGGGGGTGTGGTAACTACCCACCAAATTTTTTTGGTTTTTCTAAAAAACTTTCACCCCCGCTCTAAAGCTTTTTTAAAATCAAAAAAGAAACCCTTTTCCCAAATATGCCTTAAAAGGGCCCAAAAGGGAAAATTTCCCCAAAAAATCCCCTAACAAAAAAAGGGGAATTACACCTTCATTAAAAATTTTCCTAAACCCCCCCCTTTTTAGCGAAAACCACCTATTTAAAAAGTTTACATCCCTTTTCCTTGCCATATTCCACCAAAGACTGCCCTGACTGAAACTTTAAATCCCTGAATTTTTTGCCGGGACCTTTTCCGGGAACATTTTATAAGCCAATAAAAAATACCTCTTTTAGCTTAATTTAAAATCAAAAACAGTCCTTCTAAAGAACAAAAAGGCGTAACCCTTTAACCCCAAATAATTTTGGGGGCTTGCTAATTTTCCCCCCATTCCTTTTTTCCCCGGGTAAACTTGGGGTTTGGCCGTAAAATTTCAAATAAAAAAAAAAACTGGGCTGGGGCTTTCTCTAGGAATTTGGGGGACAAATTTTTTTGGCTTTATCCCAAAAGAAAAACATCAAACCCTTTTGTCCCGTGGCTGGGGAGAACAAGCTGCCACTCTTTTTGCTCTTCTTGGGCCCTAAGCTCCTCTAAGGCTCCTGTTCCTGGGGTTTTTTGTCGCTCAACCCCTTTAAACGTTCCCTTTTCTTCTGCAACTAGGGGTAATTTCATTTTTAAAAATTTCTACTTCCTTATCCAGGGTCCCCCATCAAAGGGGATTTTTAATTTAAGCCCCCCTTCCAAATGCATTCAACCTCAAATTTTTAAACCCGTGTCCAAACCATTTTTTAGAAAAAAAAAATAGCAGCAAATTTTCTACCCCGCCACAGAACTTACTGATAAAAATTTTTAAAGCACACAGCAGGGTCATATACGAAGTAGTAATTCACAAGGGGGTTGTCAATGTGACCCCTCAAAATTTAAAAAGATTGCACACAAAAAGAAAATCCCGGGAGGAAAAAAAATAAGGCAAATGCCCCCCTGCAAAAATAAATTTTTTCCAGAAAATTTTGGTGACATAACCCCCCAAAAAAACAGCAAGATTGTACCTGCAAAGTAAATTAAAGCACAAAAAATTTAATTTTTAATAACCCCCTAAAAATCAAATATGGGACAGAAAGGTAAATGATTTAAGATTTAAATTTAAAAAATTTTTAACCCAAAACCAGCAATATTATACAGAAAGGGAAATTATTCAAAATGGGATTAAATTAAAAAAAAACACCCTAAAAAACCCGCTATTTGCACACAAAAGTAAATTTTTTTTACAGGGTTTTTAAAATTTAAAAATTTAAAACCCCAAAAAAATACAATGTTGCACACAAAATTAAAAAATTCACAGGGTATTAAAATTTAAAAATAAAACCCTAAAAACTAGCAATGTTTCACACAACAGTAATTTATTTACAGGGTATTAATTAAAAATAACACCCTAAAAAAACAATGTTTCACACAAACAGTAAATTTTTCCAGGGTATTAATTAATAAAAACAAACCCCAAAAATCAATATACAAACAAAGGTTTAAAATTTTTATTTTAGTGTGAGGGGTTAAAGTGAATGCTTGTCTGACCAACCCAGTAAAGAATGATTATTGACTTTCCAGGTTTTTCAAACTTGAATTTCCAAAATAAAATTTGAAAAATTCTCCCATATACAGGCCCCCCCTGTTACGCCCAAAAAAAAAAATTTTTTTTACCTGGGGGGCTTGGGGCTTTTTCCAAAGGGCAAAGGGAAAAAAAATTTTCACACCCTCAACCAAAAAGGCCACCCCAAGGGGTATCCCATCAAAACAAAAAGCGCTAAACCATAAGTGTTTTCTTTAATGGGGTTTTTTAACAAAAGGGGGTTTGGGAAAAATCCCCGTTAGGAAAAAAAAATATCTATTTTAAAATTTAAAATAACACTGTATACCCCCCTCTAGAAAAAACCTTAATCCTAAACGCCCCCAAAAGAGGGTAACAAAGAAAAAGCTGGCTAAAGTCCACCAAACCCTAACACAGGCCCAGTCACAGCCAGGGCCCTCTCTACTTTCCCCCCAAAAAACCCCAATTTTTTATTTCCTCACTCCTCCCACAGCAAACCCGACCAAAGTCAGAGCCTGGGTGGGAAAATTTCAGGTAAGCCATAGAAGAGCCTTGGGTTGGGTTAGCTAAACAAAAGGATACAAAACTACAAACAGTAGACCACGACATTTCCCACTCCACAAACTTTATCATTACGGGATAAGAGGCCACGCTTTCTTTTTTCAAATCTTTTCATTATTAAAAAGGTATCAGGGAAATTTACCATTAAAGACCCAGCCTTTAGCAACAAAGGCCCCTTGAAACTGGAGATTTCCCCAGGAATGTCCTTTGGCCCCTTCTCTTCCCCATATAATCAATGAACCCTTTTCCAAAAAATATCCCAACACCTGAAACCCATTCTCTTTGGGTGATTACAACGACTTATGTCATTTTCTCACCCTAATCTTGCCACCCCCCCAACCCCCATTGTGAATGAGGACCATTAAAAAAATTTGACTTGGATGACCGCCCCAAAAAACTTACGCTTAAAACTGAAAAAACCTACTATTATTTTGGTAGCAGAGCAAAAGATGCACAAATTAATATTTAAAATTTACAACACCTAATTACCAAAATAAGGGGGCAAATTCCTAGGGTTAATCTTAAAAAACAACAGAATTTCAAGGGAAACCCCTATCCAGCATATTGCCAAAAAAATCCAAAACGGGGATCCTCTCCAAGATACATACTACGGCCGCAAAATGCCCTTCTCACACTATACCACTCACTTTTTTATCCATTTCCCCCACCAAAGCTATTTTGCTTGGGGTAAAATGCAAACAAAAACACCTAAAGCCAATAATAACCCCAACAAAAAGCTGCAGTAAGAATAATCACTAAATCCCATCCCTGGCAACACCCCCCCCCACTCTTCATAGACCTAAACTTACTCCCAGTTCAGTACATCCACACTTACTACTGTGCAATCTACATCTACAGGGCCTTAAACTCTAATATCAACCTTGACCTAAAAACGCTTTCTTGATAGTTGTGACAGAACCCACAGGTATAACACCAGACACAAACATCTCTACGACATTCCCCGTGTCCGACTAAACCTTTACAAAAATTCAATGTATGTCAAAGGCCCTAAAATCTGGAATACCCTACCTGAGAACTCTAGAACTGCAGACACATTCATCACCTTCAAAACTACTATTAGAAAACATCTATCTCCCTGAATACACCCCGTCAACTAACTACAACGAATACCACCTGGTGGTTCACACTTACACTCACTCACTCATTTGACCATAAACAGAAATATTAATCTCAATCTTAAAATAATGAATCCTGTGATACTCCAATACTGAAACTATGTACTGTGTCAAAACAAAAGCATTCACATTGCTAAACTCACAAACTAGTAATTAGTCACTTAGCCATAATACCAACTTACCTCATAATTTGAAATATTTTACAATTAAGAATAAAACTAAGTCTGCCCGAAATGCCTAGCCATGCTAAGCGTTCTAGTGGTACACTCTGTAATCACAATTTTACAACATGTAAACCACACAATAACCAAATTTCTGTAAACTCAGCATTGTAATCCTTATAGAGAATAAACTTTAAATACACAGGATCTCCGACGCCAGCCTCTACACCATGCTGACTCCACGTGACTCCCCAAGCCACGCTTATCCAGGTACCCACACATAGTTGGAAAAGAAATCCCTAGCAGGATTTCTTTATAATTATAGTTTAACCTACATTACAGTACCCCCAAAAGCACATTATGAATTATAAAATTATTCTTTACAATTATAACATTCATACTATTATGGCACACTTCTCCACTATATGTACATTATGATGTCATGCAGAACCCTGCATAACAGCCAACCAACCACCAAAACACACTACCAAAATCAACCACATACCACACGCCAAACAAAACCCCCCCATCATTACTAACACAACCACCCACCATCACTGCCCACACAACCACCCCCCATCCCTGCTTCACAAAACCCCACCCACCATCACTGCCATGAAAAAAACCACCCACCATCACTGCAAAAAACAAACCACCCACCAAACGCCACACCAAAACCCGCTATCATGCCACAAAAAAAACCACCCCCATCACACCCACACAAAACCACCCACCTTTCACTACTACCCACAACCTCCCCCGCACTGCCACGCACAACCACCCACCATAACCCCCACCAAAACCCCCTTTCCTCACTCCCACACCAACCACCCACCATCACTGCCACACAACCACCCCCCTTACGCCCACCACACAACCCCACCACACTGCCACAAAACATCCACCCACCATCACTAACCACACACCCCAAAACCCACCCACCTCACTGCCGCACACAACCACCCACCATCACTACCACACACAAAAACCACTACCATCCGTCACACACAACCACCCCCATCACGCCCCCAAACCACCCCCCATCACTCCCACCACAACCACCCGCCTCATTGCCACACACAACCACTCCCACACTGCCACACACAAACACCCCCCACACTGCCACACACATCCATCCACCGTCACTCCACAAAAAACCACCCAACTCACTCCCAATCACAATCACCCGCATCACTGCCACACAAAAAACACCCCCATCACTGCCAAAACCAAAAACCATCCCCCATCATGCCACCACAACCACCCACAATCATCCCACACACAACCACCCCCACACTCCCATGCACAACCAAACCCACAACGACTATTTCACACATAAGCACCCCCCATCACTGTTCACACAACCACCCACCATCACTGCCAACACAACCACCCCCCATCACTGTCACAAAAACCCCACCATCACCCCACAACAACCCCCCACCATCACTACCACACCGCCACCCACCTTCACTCCCAAAACACAACCACCCACCATCACGCCACGCAAAAACCACCCCCCATCACTGCCAAAACAAGGTCCCCCAACATTCCCACACAAACCACCCACTATCACTTCCACCACAACCACCCCCCATTACTGCCACCACAACCACCCACCATCACTACCACAACAACCACCACCATCATCCCACACACAACCACCCCCATCACTGCCACGCAAAAACCCCCCCATCATCACTGCCCCACAACACACCCACCCACCATCACTCCACACACAACCACCCGCCACACTCCCACACAACCACCCCCCGCACTGCCAACACGAACACCCACCCAATGCCACACACAACCACCCGGCACTGCCCACACCAAAACCCCCCACCATCAATGCCCCACACAACCACCCACTATCACTGCCACAACAAACCCCCCCCAACACTCCACACACAACCACCCCCATCACTGCCACACACAACCACCCACCGCCCTGCCACTCACAACCCCCCACCGTCACTGCCAACCAAACCCCCACCATCACTGCCACACACAACCACCCACCATCACTGCCACACACAACCACCCACCGTCACTCCCACACACAACCACCCACCATCCTCCCACCACAAACACCCGCCCACTGCCAACACAACCACCCCCCCACACTGCCACACACAACCCCCCACCGTCACTGCCCACAAAACCACCCACCACACTGCCACTCACAACACCCCCCAAATCACTGCCAGACCCCCACCACCCCCCCATCACTGCTTCACAAACCCCCCACTATCACTGCCACACAAGCACCCACCATCACTGCCACACACAACCCCCAAAACCATCACTGCACAGAAAACCCCACCCACCATCATGCCAACACAAACCCCCACCATCACTCCCACACACAAACACCCCAATCACTGCCCCACACAAACCACCCACCACACTGCCCACAAACCCCCCCCACCGTCAATGCCACACAAAACCCCACCCACCGTACTGCCTCCACAACCACCCCCCATCACAACCCTCACAACCTCCCACCGTCACTGCCACACACAACCCCCCACGAACACTCCACACACAACCACCCACCTCCCCCACCAAAAACCACCCACCGTCACTGCCACCCCAAAAACCACCCACCTAATGCCAACAAAAAACACCCCCCACACTGCCACACACAACCACCCCCCCAAACACTGCCACACACAACAACCCACCCCACGCCACACAAAACCCCCCCCATCATCACTCCCACCCACAACACCCACCACACGCCACAAAAAACCACCCCCCATCACTACCACCCCACAACCTCCTACCGTCACTGCCACACACAACCACCCACCACCTGCCACACCAACCCCCCCCACACTGCCAAAACAAACCCACTATCACTGCCCACAAGCACCCCACCATAATCCCACACAAAACCACCCCCACACGCCACAACAACCACCCCCCTCATTGCCACAACAACCACCACCCACTGCCCACACAAACCACCCACCAACGCCAGGAAACCACCACCATCCTCCACCACAACCACCCCCCTCACTACTACCACAACCCCCACCATCACTGCCACGCACAACCACCCACCACACTGCCACACAACCACCCCCCACACTATACACACAACCACCCCCCGTCATGCAGCACAACCACCCACCATCACTCCCACACCAACCCCCCCACCCACTACTACACACAACCACCCCCCACACTGCCACCACAACCACCCACCACCTACTACACACAACCACCCACCATCACGCCACAACAAACCCCCACCATCACTACACACCAACCACCCACCACACGCCACACACAACCACCCACCATAAGCCACACAAAACCCACCCCCCATCACTACTACACACAACCACCCACCATCACTCCCACACACAACCACCCCCCATCACTGCCACACAAAACCCACCCACCATCATATCCACAACCACCCACCATCACTGCCACACAAACCCCCCACCACACACAAACAAAACCCCCACCATCACGCCCCCCACAACCACCCACTGTTAAAAAAAAAACCGATTCAAAAGTTAAAGATCCCATAATATAGAAAGGGACTGCCCTTCTAGCATCCAGCCTGTTACTGGTTTTTTTGTAACAAGTACCCAGTACCTTGCCCCCAATTATCCATTAAAATTCAGAGGTCAATAGTGTTTTGGGTTTACAACGGGGTGGGCTATAACTAAGAAATTTAAAATTTAAAAAATTTTTATTAAGTAGTAATTTGTCTAAGGTAATTATAAATTTAAAATTTAATTACAGCAATCAAATAAAATCAATCCTCGGTTCAATATTATTGTCTGAAAGCACATACACTTTTTATAATTCTTAATACCGTCAGGTACTTAACTTTTAAAAATATTACAAATATGACAAGTAAGTTGTGAGCTGTAATGCTCTTAAGTTTAGCTATGCCCCAGACTCGAAAAAGACTTAAACAAGTGATGACAAAGTCCTCAAATAAAAAACTTTTTGACCGACTGGCAACCCAACATCGCTGAACAACAAAAAATGCTAAGCCCAATAGAAATGCAATATGGACCGACACAATCGGGATCAAGGAGAAATAAACGACACAAAGAGGGACCTCTGAAGATCCTCCAAAAGTTACAAAACTCCCATATTACGAACTTTGTTCAGCATAGGAAAACCCGACTGTGAAAATGCACAGAAACCAGTACAAAATTGGGTCAGAAGCTATACTAAGGACCTGAATGTTCAGAGTGTCATTTGACACAAAACCCTCAGTAAAACGCGAAAATCACAAGTCATACAATGTTCTTTGAACAAAGTTCTACAGAACTAACAAAAAATAATGAACGACAATCTGTCCAACCACAAGCGAGTTTTTTTTTTTTCCAGCAGACTCAACGACAATTCCCAACCACAAGCGAGTTCTAGCAGACTCAATACTTCAAGCGAAAGGTGAGGACACCCCCCCCCTCGTTTCCGTTAGCTACGTGGACAACTGCAGCTCAAAGCCGGCAGATAACGAGCGACAAACGATAATTAAAGTATTTTTGACAATCAAGCCTAATGAGCACTTTTTATATACATCCAAACAACTAAGTCAAAAAAGAATATAAAGCAATATATTTACGATTTAGCTATATCGCAAATAAAGCAATATAAAATTATATGAAAAGATAATAACTTACATATATACAAAAAAATCTTTGTAAAACCCATTCGGGGGTTGCAAACCCCCCCCCCCAGCACGACAGGGGTGCACTGGGATTGCTTGAATGTTTTTCAATTATTTCTGTTACTCATATAAATATTATTTCAAAAAAAAAATTAAAAACAAATCAGAGTCTCCTTGTCCCAAGCCCCTACAATTTCACGGTCCGTCACTGGGATATGCCCCTAGGTACTAGGGCAGTACCATATCGTATCTCTTCATAATCGGGGTTATGTCATCAGTTAGGGGACAGGATAGCGCTGACAAGGGGGGGCACGTTGAGGCTCGATCAATAGAGGAGACTGCATTCCACTCTTAAAGGGTTGTGGAATGCGAGGGCAGTATGAACATCTGGGGTATTTAAACAGCTTTAAAGTGTGTAGTGAGGGGGGGGTCGCGAAGGACAGTGTTGCGTCACCAGTCATCACCCCACCCCCTACTCACTCAACACCAGTTGTTTCCTCCCCCACACAAAATTTCTGTAAAAAAAAAATATAATAAATTTGACATACATAGTAAATATAGTTTTTAAATGGGGTGGGGGTTAAGTTTTCTTTACGAATTTGACAAGCAAAAACAAAAGGGATTTGGGATAAAATTACGTTAATTTAATTAACTGTTTTTTATTTAAGGACGAGAAAAAGGGGTCGGGAATTAATTTCAATGACCACTTTTGGTTTTATGCTAAAGAAAAGGTTTGGGTTCTAGGGCCCACCTCATGATCCAGCATTCTTACTCTTCAGGTGTTTAATTTGGTGAGTGGTTGTGGTCTGAAAAAACGTAATTTTAAATGGGAAATGCCCAAATACACTCAAAAAAGTTCCAAGGGGCAACAAGAGCTAGACAAATTTTTCTGGTGCGTTTGAGCTTTGAGAATAGAAATATAGGATGGAGAAAATCAGGGATGTTACTGTTTAGCAGCACAGCACCCACGCATGCAATTTGCACTTATGTAAAAAGATGGAAAAATTGAAAATTTTTGACTCTTCAACACAGGGGCAGAGGGGAAAACAGATCTTCAACCTTTTGAACAAATCTGAAAAAATCATATCCAGGTGAAATGAAAATTTTTTACTAGTAACTCAAGTGAGAGGGTAGGTGGAGGGGTGTGCGTGGTTGCCTGTCACTTGACACCGTGGCAACGTGCACATGACAGCTACTGTTTCCTTATCTTTTGGGCCCAAATAAAAAATTTTTTCCCTTTACCCCAGTGTCTTCTTGAACCCAAAGTCCTCCAAAGGGGCTTTTGAGCAAAAACAATGGCTGTTTCCGAAAAGTAACTGGGAACACCTAATGCTTTAAACCGTGTTGGGAAAAACTTCCTGACAACTTACCGTAGTTTTCTCCATCAGGCACCCTTCTATAAAAGTAAAAATTATCGAGATCCTTTGCTTCCTCCATAACGCTATATCTCCATCTTTCCATGATGATCAACAAAATGACCTTGATTAAACATCCCTGTTAGAAATTTAACGTCAGTTGTGTCCTGACTAGGTTTGACCGGGGGGGGAGTGTTAATGACCTGGGCGCAGAGCGTCACTAAACAACAATTCAAAACCCCCAAAACTTTTTCATCAACTAACTAACAGGAGACAAGGATGGTTGTTGAACTTTGCATAGCTCTAGTATTGCGCTGAGAGGAAATAAAAAAGTTTCTCTCACAACTTCAAAGGGATAAATTTTACATGTTATTATCAATCAAAGTGGTTCTTTTCATAAACCCCGCATGAAAAATATCGTTTCCCTTAAAAAAGTCCACTGACCCGATTGGAAATACACCCCCTGGATATACCCACTGAAATATAACCAATAATAGCTTTTTTCAATAAAACTTTTTTCAGAGGGATTTTATAAACCCCTCCATAGGTTTTTAACAATACATCTATCTTGCAAAGGGATCGTCAGTAATGGGCATTACATTTCTTTAATAACGTGAGATAACTGCCCGTGTCTCTGAAAAAATTATCTCAGATTGATTCGTCAATTCCCCACTTTATCTCTCGAAAAATAGGACTCAAAGCTGAACGAAAAATTTTTGTCAGATACCTTTTGACCTAGTCATCTATCCTGAGTAACATTATCAAAAAAAAGTAGGTCAAGGGTTGCTAGGCTTTTTGGTGTTTTGTTGCACGGGAAAAGGGAAAACTTGTGGGGGGCCAGCCGCACGACTGTTTCTTGTATCTTTTCAACTTTAGCAATACTCCAGTAGTCCTTTTTTGTTACAATAGGTACATTTAACTTTCTTCTTCTCGATACCAAATTCTGTCTACCACAGAGACAGATTTTTGGGATTGTGAGTTTCCTGGGAAAATACAGAAGGGTTTCAGTACAGGGACTCAGGCCGGCAAAGAGCACTGATTTTGGTTTCCAAATTCTAGGACAATCTTTTTTACCGTTTTTTTGTGTTTTAGTCGACAAGTTTGTGAAAATCTCGTAAATTGTTGTAATCGCATTTCAGAATATCCGAGGTAGTTTATCGATCGATATTCTTGTATGTCGCAACATACAGTTGTTAAACTCTTCGTGTAGTAACAACTGAAAAAGGGGGTTTTTGAGTTGTTACTTTTAACACCCAACCATCTCTCAAATGCAACTTTTTTTTCACGAGCAAACTCTACACTTTTTATCTTTGTCGTTGTAAAAGTACGAAAGGCTCTTTTAAAACTTAAGGGAACAATTAAACTCTCTAGAATAGTTTGTTTTGACAGCGTCATAACAATGTACTTAGCAAATGGCAAAGCAGCCGTACAAGTTTAGCTCTTCCCCGTCAAAGCAAAAGAAGCAAGTTCCCATGCTTTCGTGGCCAGTTTTAAGCACTGCCTGGTTTTTCAAACACATCAAAATATTGTCTAATCACTTTCAAAAAAAATTAGGAACATAGATGCAGCTTTCTGCACATTAAAGTGCCCGGAACTATCTTGTTTCTTCCCAGCGAACATTTTTTTTTGGGAAAATTTTTTCCCTTCAATCTCCCCGTGCCTCTATTTGTGCAGTTTTGCAACAAAGGAGGCGTTAAAAACCCCTCAAACTGTTCCCAGAGATAGACCAGTGGTAATGGAGGAGTAGGGAAATTAACATGCTTTCTGGACTGTCCTTTGGGCGGGCACTTGGTCCGGGGCCCTCTCCAGAAGTCTAGATCTGGTCTAGGATAATAAAACAGGTGTAGTTAAAACTGTAATAGTATTAGCTTTTTCATACACCACTACACCCCGACTGTAGTGTCAGTGAGGGAAACGTAGCGAAACTGAGCTACCTAGGCTCAACATAGCCACTTCTGCTCTAGTGCTCTTTCATCTTCATCAAATAGAGTCATACTTCCCCAATTGTACACAAGGGTTCTAACTGAATATAATCAGACATCTCTGTATGAGCGGGAAAAAAAATCTTTAATTATGCTCTGACGTTTTGCTGTGTAATTTCCCGTTATACTCACCCGGAATTTGGGGTACTTGCCAACACGCGAAGTTTTAATTACTTTAAATCAGACAAAGTCAGATACAATTAACTGTTTCCTTTGGCATACATCACAAAAATAATTTTACTCAGAGAGTGATATGGGAAACTAAAATCCTAAAAGGAATTTTGTTGGTTGTCTTAAGCTAGAACCATAAAAAGTTTTCCATCTCCTTGGGGCAAGAGACCGTCAGGTACATACATCCACCCGGTTTTGTCAAGACTAAACCAAAATTTTAATTAGGAAAGACCAAAAAGTTTTTTAATAGAAGTACTATATGTCAAACTGGACAACTTCTCCCCCACCTTGGATAAGAAATCCCGGAAGGGCCCCCCCTTTTTTACAAAAACCCCAAATTTTAAAAGCTTAGAGACTCCGTGAATATGAAAGGATGCCCTTCTAGCACCAGCCTGTTACTGGGTTTTTGTAACAAATAGTCAGTATCCTTGTCCATTTTTCCATTAAAATCATATGGGTTTAATATCTTTAGGGTTAAAATGGTAGGCTACTAACTAGGAAATTAAAATTTAATAAATTTATTAAGTAGTAATTTGTCTAGAGGTATATTATCAAAAATTTAAAAATTAATTACAGCAATCAAAATAAAAACAATCTCTGAGTTCAATATTATTGTGCTGAAAGCAATATAATTTTTAATTCTTAAGTACCCCAGGGGACATTAACATTTTAAAAGAATTACAAAAATGTACAAGTAAGTGTGTGATGCGTGAAATGTCTTAAGTAGTTTGCTAGTCTCAAGACTGAATAAAAACTTAAAAAAAGTGACTGACAAAGTCCTCAAATAAATAACTTCTTTACCGACTGGCAACCCAACAGTCTGCTTGAAACAACAAAGAAAGCTAAGCCCAATAGCAATGCAAAATGCGACTGCGAACAATCAGGGGTCAAGGAGAAATTAAAAAACACTAAGTAAGGCCTTTTGCAGATCCTCCACGAAATTTTCAAAACTCCCATAAAAAATGAATCTTTGTTCGCAAGGAAAACCCACGTGCATTTCCAGAAACCAGTACAAAATTAGGGCAAACTATAGCTAAGGGGCCTGAGATGTTCAGAGTGTCAATGTGACACCAACCCGTACAACCCGAAAAAACACTAAGTTAACAATTTTTCTGTGAACAAATTTTTTAAAGAAAATAACAAGAAAAGAGACAGACAAACTGCCAACCAGCAAAACGGTCCCAGCAACTCAGACAGAAATGTCCAATCAGCAAACGATCTCTAGCAGACTCAAAACTTCAAAACGAAAGTGGGACAAACCCCCCCCCCATCACGTGAAGCTACGTGGACAAAAGCAGCTCAAACCGGCATATAACGAGCGAAACGAAATTTTCGTATTTACAATCAAGCCTAATGAGCACATTTTATTACTCCTAAAAAAAAGTCAAAAAAATATAAAGCAATATATTTACGTTTAGCTATTTTCGCAAAAATTTTGCAAATAAAAAAATTTTATGAAAAGATAATATACATTAATTATCATAATAATCATTGTAACCCATTCAGGGGGGCAACACCCCCATCACTGCCCCCAAAACAACCACCCACCACACTACTACACAAACCACCCACCACCTGCCACAACAAACCCCTCACCCTCACTGCCACACACAAAACCCCCCCCCCAACGCCACACACACCATCCCCGCACTGCCACACACAACCACCCACATCATGCCAATCAAACACCCCGCACATGCCACACACAAACACCCGCCTCACTGCCACACCCAAAACCATCCACCACAGGGCCCACCAACACCCCAATCACTGCCCACACAACCACCCCCAC
>NW_026487868.1:0-61527 GCF_026875155.1 Cherax quadricarinatus | reverse complement strand
TTTCCCTCACAGCATAATAAGAGGGATTAACCAACAGACCCCTGCTTTCTTCAAGAAGGCACTGGACAGGCACCTAAAGTCAGTACCTGACCAACCAGGCTGTGGTTCCTAAGTCAGATTGTGTGCGGCCAGCAGTAGCAGCCTGGTTGATCAGACTCTGATCCACCATGATGCCTGGTCTCAGACCGGGCCACTGGGTGTCAGCATAGTTGCTGATCCCCTACATGTGTTGTATAGCTTATCTGAGTATCATAGTACCATCCATATGTTTTACATACACGACCCCTTTGCTAGGCTTAGTGACTAGTTTGTACGATGTCAGGCGATGCCTCATTTCCCATTAGACCTTCCAGGCAACAACAGGCAGTTTAAGCGTTCCCTTCTCACACTCTGCAGTATAGTGTTACTGTGGAAAATATTTTAATTTTCCGAAGCTATGGTGCCTAATAGGTGTTTAATGTGTCGATATGGGTCAAAAATGTATTTGAAAATAGGATAGAACCAAGAGTTCCCTTTGCGCATGCGCGGATGTGCGGGGGTAGAGGTCGACTCGGGGCATGGGAGAGGCGGCAGTGTTTTGAATGTAGTGAGGAGGCTGGGAAAGCATGGAACCAGGAAATTGGCGTTCATGGCGGCCTAAGGATTACTATAGGCCTCATTTCATAATAGGAAGTGTCGTAACTGTTCCTGGTGGAGAGTGAGGGAACGTGATTTACGGGACCACCGTAATAGAGTGGTAAAATGAGTGAATAAGGGTAGGACCGGATGACTGGCGCGTCGCCATGGACTGTGTCCCGGGGAAAATTACCCTTGGTTTAATCATCACTCATCGGTCTCAGATCTAATGAGTGATCTCTAATGTGTATAATAATTATGAGACATTAAATCGTCTTGTGAATTGTAATGTAATTAAGATAATAACGCTAAGTTAAGAGAATGCGTGAAGTGAAATAAGTCGCCTTGCTCCGAGTGAACACGCTAGACCATGTTGTTCCCGTCACGAGGAAAGTGAAGTTTATTGAATCACGACTTCTAAATCGGGACAAACCAACGGATACCTCGTCCTGCTGGAATAGAACCGTGTCAGTGTAGCAGGACATCGAAATGAGATGGTGAATGGAGGAAATAGGGAGCATCAATCACCCACAGTTAAGTAACCTTTCTAGTTATAGCAGACTGATACTGGCCAGTTAGGTATGTTTTAATTGGATAGGTTATGGGTGATCCAGCCACATCAAGTGGCCACCAGAGAATATCTGGTAAGTGGTGGGATTATGTACAAGTGTTTTTCCTTGATGGATATATCCATGTGTAACCTACCCCCCCCCCCTTCATTCAGTTAAACTAATATAATCTGTACAGTCCACAATTAATTAGTAGCGCCGTACTTGAGGGTGCTACCCAATTTATACTGGTCTCGGATAGATATGGATAAGATTGTGAGGGTCGAGGGGCCACCTGCAGTAACCAGAGGTGGTTAAGTTTTCTCACATGTCTACACGGATGACTACGGTAAACAATATAGTTGTTGTCTCCCAATGAGATTACTCGTATGCATGTAATGTTGAGGTATGTACAAGTAAACACCCCTATAAAATTTTCCACATCTGCCCGTTGGTCCTTCCTGAACCGGATGCAATCAGTTTAAAAATTAATTGAATTAATTACTTAATAATTATGTGACTGATTGAAGGGAGTGGGTATAGGGTACACAAGTTTAATCGATCGTGTGGTGGATGATAATTAGCCCAATTAATTGCTAGCACATGTGTGGCTAGGATTTATACAAGTGTAAAGTGCAAGAATTACTCTTATAAGGCGCCTACTTAAGTTGTACAATCAGTGATTAATAATTCTCTAACCATGACTGGATCTGATGGAGTTAATGTGGCTGACAAGTCCGTGAATATTAAGAGTAATGAAAGCATCATTACAGGTTATTAAAGGCCATGTGACGAAGGCATTTGATTTAATGAATCAAAGAACCGTGAACCCTAATGAATTAAAGTTATATTTAGATGCTTTAGAGAGTAGATTTGATTGGTACAAATTGTGGTTTAAAGACTGTGAAAGAGATCTGCTGGAGAATTGTGCAGATGGAATGGAAATGAATGTTTTAATTAATCAACATTACGAATTGGAAGAAAAACTGTCTTGTAAAAGTAAGGCTTTGAATAAATTAAAGGGTGCAAGCCAGGCAGTTGATCAACCTATTAATGCAATGGGTGGGTTTGCCAAAACCTCCAGAGTACGGTCTGGAGAAAATCAGACTAGGTCGGCAGGAATTAATTGTTCAATTGCAGACCAGTCAGCCAAACAGTTCTAAGGATATAACACATAATGACTCTGAAGTATCTGTCAAGTCTCAAAAGGGAAAAATAATCCCAGTGGTAATAATCATAGTTAAGAGTTAAATAGGCACATATCAAGTCAGGAATCAGTAATAGTGGTTCCTCACATCAAGGTAAGAGGAATAAGTACCTCAGTAAGGGTAACCCAGTTAATAAGAGGTCAGGCAAGGAAAAGAGAGACTGCCTCTTCTGCCAGGGTACTCATTTCACTAAAAATTGTAATGCCTATAATTCATGGGATATTAAAGTGGAGAGGATGAAAGAACTTGACAGATTTTATCAGATGTCTAGACAATCATAATGTAAAGGATTGTCATACCAAATTGAACATTTGCTATCAATGCAACAAGAGAAGGCACCATACAGTTATGTGCAGGGTTGTATGTGATTCTTATAATAATGGTGACAATAATGATAATGTTAATAACCCTGACACTACAGTGACTGATGTAAAGGTTGCACCTAATGGCAATAATGATGGCCTAGATGAGGTAGCCTTGCCGGTGTTGGATGTAATAATTCAGGATAAAGGGCATAAATCCAAAACCATGCGGCGTCACTCTCCTCAACACTGGTACGGGCCATGTAATATATGGCAGACTACCGCCTAGTAATAATGACTAGAGGAAGTAGTGAATACAGTCACGGTGTCTTACTCATAAAAGGTCAACCCAGTACAAGTATTCTTCTATCGAGAATGATGTTGAACCAGTCTAATTTGTGGGAGCTGAACAGCATAGGGATTAATATAAATGAGGAAAGTCCAAATGATTCCATTACTCAGGAACAATACCTGAAGGATGTTAAATTTGAATCTGGACATTACTGGGTGCGACTTCCGTGGAAGCTCAACCGTCCAGAATTATCTACTAATTATAGGATGGCGTATGGACAGTTAACGGGCCCAGCTCTGCGAACTGAGCAAGACACCAAAATTGTTGACTGCTTATAATGATATTATTAATAAACAGTTAAATAATAAATTGTTCTTACTTCAGGCGATGATAAATGCACACCTTAAGTGCACAGGTGGTCCACTGAGCGAAGTAATTGGGTAAATAATCTTATGTGGACAATTTCCGGGTGAGACATCAACTGAAGAGGAACTAATGAGGATATGTGAAGGGGTTAATGAAATAATGCAGTAATGTGCTGGGGTTGACTTGGGATACTGAGAGAGACTTGTTATTGTTAAAGTCTCATAATTCCAGTATGCCCAATAAATTAACCCAGGGAGCATAGGCTTATGCCCCTGAGAGAATGGAACAGTAATTAGTCCATCTTGAGGGATCAATAAATATGGATGGCCATGGAGTTGAAGTGCCTATATGCAGTAATGTGCCATAGCCATAGTGCCTAATAGGTGTTTAATGTGTCGATATGGGTCAAAATGTATTTGAAAATAGAATAGAACCAAGAGTTCCCTTTGCGCATGCGCGGATGTGCGGGGGTAGAGGTCGAATCGGGGCATAGGGAGGCAGCAGTGTTTTGAATGTAGTGAGGAGGCTGGGAAAGCATGGAACCAGGAAATTGGCGTTCATGCGGCCTAAGGATTACTATAGGCCTCATTTCATAATAGGAAGTGTCGTAAACTGTTCCTGGTGGAGAGTGAGGGAACGTGATTTACAGGACCACCATAATAGAGTGGTAAAATGAGTGAATAAGGGTAGGACCGGATGACTGGCACGTCGCCATGGACTGTGTCCCGGGGAAAATTACCCTTGGTTTAATCATCACTCATCGTTCTCAGATCTTAATGGAGTGATCTCTAATGTGTATAATAATTATGAGACATTAAATCGTCTTATAAATTGTAATGTAATTAATGATAATAACGCTAAGTTAAGAGAATGCGTGAAGTGAAATAAGTCGCTTTGCTCCGAGTGAACACGCTAGACCATGTTGTTCCCGTCATGAGGAAAGTGAAGTTTATTGAGTCACGACTTCTAAACCGGGACAAACCAATGGATACCTCGTCCTGCTGGAATAAGAACCGTGTCGGTGTAGCAGGACATCGAAATGAGATGGTGAATGGAGGAAATAGGGAGCATCAATCACCCACAGTTAAGTTACCTTTCTAGTTATAGCAGACTGATACTGGCCAGTTAGGTATGTTTTAATTGGATAGGTTATGGGTGATCCAGCCACATCAAGTGACCACCAGAGAATATCTGGTAAGTGGTGGGATTATGTACAAGTGTTTTTCCTTGATGGATATATCCATGTGTAACCTACCCCCCCTTCATTCAGTTAAACTAATATAATCTATACAGTCCACAATTAATTAGTAGCGCTGTACTTGAGGGTGCTACCCAATTTATACTGGTCTCGGATAGATATGGATAAGATTGTGAGGGTCGAGGGGCCACCTGCAGTGACCAGAGGTGGTTAAGTTTTCTCACATGTCTACACGGGTGACTACGGTAAACAATATAGTTGTTGTCTCCCAAGGAGATTACTTGTATGCATGTAATGTTGAGGTATGTACAAGTAATCACCCTTATAAAATTTTCCACAGTTACCATCCAACAAGTGTGTTTAACTCCAACCTTCATGTCTCCATGAACCCTTTCCACAAATGGTGCCAGCGGAGGGCCTGTAATCTGACGATTACAGCGATTTCTAGAGATAAATTTCTACTGAGCCGGTCGCCATTTTGTGACATTTTAGGCCTCCCGAGATGGGTGATGCTCAACATCCCAAGCCAGCTACCCCGAGCAAGCGTTCACCAACCTATTGCTTCCTACTTACTGGTCAGTCTCTGTGTATTAGTTTTATTTGCTAATTTGCATTACTTCCAAGAGTTGACCTGGGTTTACAAAGTAAGCCAAGCCACCAAGCCAGTCTGTGGGGGGAGTCCAGCCCAGCTCTACATCATTCCAGCCTTGCCTGCTAAGCCAGCTTTCCACCCCTGTTTGTGCTCATTGTTACAAGTTCTCAAGCCAGTCTGTGTGAAGGGTTAAGCCAAGCCAGCCAGCAACTAACCCAAGTGACTTAACCCAGTACTCAAGCAAGCCACGTTGGTACAGTCTTCACTCTCGCTTTGTGCTTCCAGTTCAAGCTGTTCTGAGTGTTTTACCATCCCTGTGGTGTTGTGGTATTTTGTGTTTTTTTTTTTTTTAGCCAGCCCGGCTTAGAAAATTTTCGTGCCTAGTGTGGGTGTCAAGTGGCTTATGCCGTTCATTCCATAGGCCCACGCGGTGTCTCAGCATGACTGCCTCAAGCACTCACCCACCTTCCCACTACCAAGATCCTGGAACCTGGATCCTGGAACCTGGAATGCAGGTGGGAGAGATACATGATTATATACACCTGGAAAATCCTAGAGGGACTAGTACCGAACTTGCACACGAAAATCACTCACTACGAAAGCAAAAGACTTGGCAGACGATGCAACATCCCCCCAATGAAAAGCAGGGGTGTCACTAGCATGTTAAGAGACCATACAATAAGTGTCAGGGGCCTGAGACTGTTCAACTGCCTCCCAGCATACATAAGGGGGATTACCAACAGACCCCTGGCAGTCTTCAAGCTGGCACTGGACAAGCACCTAAAGTCGGTTCCTGACCAGCCGGGCTGTGGCTCGTACGTTGTTTTGTGTGCAGCCAGCAGTAACAGCCTGGTTGATCAGGCTCTGATCTAGCAGGAGGCCTGGTCACAGACCGGGCCACGGGGGCGTTGACCCCCGACCTCTCGCCAGGTAAACTCCAGGTAAAACCACTGTATTTTATTTTACTCCTATCACGGGTTCTAACACCATATTTTACAGACCACATAGGGGGGTCAAGAGACAAGAGTGTTCCTTTGACCCTGTGCACCTACGTAAAAGCCTCCTGTGTGAGTCTATTGTCGATTTAAGTGCAAATTCGTCGAGGCGTCAATGTGTTGAGAGTAGTGGAGTGCCGTGCCAGCTACAAGCAACCTTCCCCCCACCTCCCACACTATTCTCATTCTCCACCAACATCACTACAGTGATAATATTTTTATAGAGACATTTGCGATTGTTGAGACAATTTTGCAGTGATTCCTGAGTGACATTTCTTTTCAGTGACTCTTTATCAGTGTTCATTGTATCCTGTTTGCAATATTTTTTTTTATCTTTCTTCAGTGTTAATTTTGTTCTTTATTTTATGTCTGTTGTATTGTGTTCATTTTTTTTTTATTTATGTGAAGTAAGTACTTTTCAGTTTTTCCTTGTTGTGTGCAATATATAAGCAGTATAAACTTGTGTTTACACTTCACAGTATTGTGTTCCTTGCCTAGTAATTTATACAGTGAAGTAATTCAGTAACTTGTTATCTTATATTCTGCATCACAACTCAGTGTTGTCTCAGTTTTTTTTTCTCCAAGCATTTGTGTATTCTTGCTGTTTTTGTTTTCATTTATTTGCCATTTTTTTTGTGTTAGTTAGTTTAAAATGTTTATTATGCACCCCATACCCATCCTGTGGGCGGTAGTCAAAAGATTACAGAGGTACATAATTGGTCCAGGGACTGGACTCCAAAGTTTTGATAGCTTAGCAAGTTACAGAGGTAATGAACTCACAATTTACAAAGGTAATGAACTCACAATTTACAAAGGTAATGAACTCCAGGTAGGTCTGGTCACAATCATGACAAGTTACAAAGGTATTTACAGATTACAGAGGTACACAATGGGTCCAGGGACTGGACCCCCAAAGTTTTGATAGCTGAACTAGGTACAAAGGTAATGAGCTCACAAGTTACAAAGGTAATGAATACTGTAAGAATGGTTACTTACGTTTATACATGGCTACAATCATGAACAAATTACAGTGTAATGAGCAATTCACACTTCCACACCCGGTCACAACTGTAGTGAGTTATTGGTGCAAATATTGATTGTTGAGTCACACACACACACACACACACACACACTCACACTCACACTCACACACACACACACACACACACACACACACTCACACTCACACTCACACACACACACACACTCACACTCACACACACACACACACACAGGATCAAATGGAAGGACAAGCGCACCCCCCAGAAACACCTGCAGAAGGACTCCAGCCACGACACCCCCAAGGCAACTGAACATTCCAAACCAACCATCACACACCGTTCCCTCTGTTTCCACCCCCCGCACCACAGTTACAGTATTAGAACAGAAGTTGAAGGTTTGGTACACAAATGCAGATGGATTAACGAATAAACATGAGGAATGGCAAGAAAGAATCAATGAGAAGTCCCCAGACATCATAGCAGTTACAGAAACAAAACTCATGGAGACAATAACAGATGCAATCTTCCCACAAGGATACCAGATCATGAGGAAAGATAGAAGGGGTAGGGGGGAGGTGGGGTTGCTCTGCTCGTAAAAAACAGATGGAAATTCGAGAAAATGGAAGGAATAGATGAGACAGGAGAAAGAGACTACATAGCAGGTACACTTCAGTCTGGGGAACACAAAGTGGTCATTGCAGTGATGTATAATCCACCACAGAACTGCAGAGGCCAAGAGAGGAATATGAAGAGAGCAACAGAGCAATGGTGGACACACTTGCTGAGGTGGCAAGAAGAGCTCACTCCAGCAGAGCAAAGTTGCTGGTTATTGGGGATTTCAACCACAGGGAGATTGACTGGGAAAACCTGGAGCCACATGGGGGTCCCGAAACATGGAGAGCCAGGATGTTGGACGTGGTGCTGGAAAACCTCATGCACCAACATGTTAAGGACACTACCAGAGTGAGAGGGGAGGATGAACCAGCAAGATTGGACCTTGTGTTCACCCTGGGCAGCTCAGACATTGAGGATATCAAGTATGAGAAATCCCCTAGGAGCTAGCGACCACGTGGTTCTGTGCTTTGAATACATAGTAGAGCTGCAAGTGGAGAGAATAACAGGAGTAGAATGGGAAAAGCCTGACTATAAAAGAGGGGACTACATAGGGTTGAAGAACTTCATGCGGGAGGTCCAGTGGGACAGAGAACTGGCAGGAAAGCCAGTAAATGAAATGATGGAATATGTAGCAAAAAAATGAAAGGAGGCAGTGGAAAGGTTTTTTCCCAAGGAAAACGTAACAAGGGGAAGACCAAAAACAAGCCCCTGGTTTACCCGACGGTGAAGGGGGCAAAAACAAAGTGCAAAAAGAAAGGAAAAAGTACAGAAGGCAGAGAACACACAAAATGGGGAATCACCCGCAGACCGGAATGAGTACCACAGGTAAGGAGGGAGGCCCAGCGACAGTAGAAAAGAAAGCATCGAGAATCAAACTGCCCCGAAACTGTTGTATACCACACAGGAGGAAGAAAACAGTAAAAGACCAGGTGATCAATTAAGGACAGAAGGGGGAAATCCAAGAATATCAGGAGGTAGTGAGGAGCTGAACAGGGTTTTAAAGGGAAGTTTTTACAGTAGAGACGGGAAGAGATGTGGAAACACACAAAAGGGAACATCAAGGGGGAAATATACCAACAAGTTTTGGGAGACATACGAAAAACTGGGAGGAGTGAAGAACTCTTAATGCCTTTAAACACCTAAAAGGCATGGGCCCGGGGACAACATTTCCCCAGGGGTCCTTAGAGAAGGACAAGGGGGTGTGTGTGCCTCTAACCAAAATCTTCAAAACATCCCTTGAAACGGGGCAACACCTGAGAAAGGAAAGACGCTAATGTATCCCGATATTTAAAAAGAAAGGAAACAAAAACGGGGGGCACAAAACTACAGACCTTTTCTTGACATGTATTGTGTGAAAAGTCAGGGAGAAAAATTTCAGGGGGAGAGTGGTCGAACACCGGAAAGGGAAAACAAGATTTTAAATGAAAACCAGCAGGGTTCATGGAAGGGCAAATCTTTATACCAACCTCCTGGAGTTTTATGAAAAGGGAAACAAAGAAAGACACGAAGAGAGGGGGGGTTAATTGCTTTTCCTAGACTGCAGGAAGGCCTTTGACACAGTTCCCCCAAGAATTGGCAGAACGGAGACCCACAATAAAAGGAAGGCACTGCAATGGATAAGGAATACCTAAGGGAGGGGCAACGGTCATGGTCGTGAAGAGGTTCACATGGGCGCCCGTTACGACGGGGTCCCAGGGGGCAGTTTTTAGGGCCGTCTTTTTTGATATAGGAACGACAGATGGAAGGAAAAACTCTGAAGTGCCCTTTTGCAGATGACTGAATTGATGAGAAAAATTTTTAACGGCGAGGGAGGGAGGACTGCAAAGAGACCTGGAGAGGCTGGACATGGGTCCGTAACTGGGTCCCCCGAATTTAATCCAGCCAAATAAGTCATGAAAATTGGGGGGGGCAAAGAAAACCGCAGACAGAATAAGGCTAGGGGGACAAAGACTACAGACCTCCTCAGGGGGAAAAGACCTTGGGTGACCCAAAAAACCGAGTACATCACCCGGGGGCACACATAACCAAAAAACCCTCAGAACGGCGCCTGGGAAACCCCGAAATAGCGTTTCCCATACCCAAAAAGGGAACGTTCAAAACCCTTTTCACGTGATGTTAGGCCCATACTGGGGTATGCAGCACATCTGGAACCCAACCCGTCAACACGTCAAGAAGTTAGAAAAATACAAAGGTTTTCACAAGGTAGCCCAGAGTCAAGGGGAAGTCGTACGAGGGAAAGGTTAAGGAAAACGGGTACAACTGGAGGGCAGAAGGGGCAGGGGGGACATGATAACGACTACAAGATCTGCGGGAATAGACAAGGGGGGACAAGATAGGGTGTTCCCGAAGGGGGCACAGGGGCAAGGGGGCCCCAACTGGAAAACTGAAGACCAGACGATCACAGGGGCGTTTGGAAGTATTTTTCAGTCATAGAGTTCAGCAAGTGGAATAGCCTAGCAAGTGAAGTAGTGGAGGCAGGAACCATACATAGTTTTAAGAAGAGGTATGACAAAGCTCAGGAAGCAGAGAGAGAGAGGATCCCAGTAGCGATCAGTGAAGACTGGGCCAGGAGCTGAGCTCCACACCCTCACACACCAACATTAGTGAGTACAATTAGGTGAGTACACTCACACTCGCACTCACACACACACACACACACACACACAACACACTCACACTCACACACACACACACACACACACACACACATCACACTCACACTCACACACCACACACACACACACACACACACACTCACACACACACACCACACACACACACCCACACATACACACACACTTGAATAGCCTAGAAAATGACGTAGTGGAGGCAGGAACCATACACAGTTTTAAGACGAGGTTTGATAAAGCTAAATGGAGCGGGGAGAGAGAGGGCCCAGTAGCAACCGGTGAAGAGGCGGGGCCAGGAGCTAAGACTCGACCCCTGCAACCACAAATAGGTGAGTACAAATAGGTGAGTACAAATAGTGAGTACACACACACACACACACACACACACTTTAGTTTAATATCTTAATTATGCACCCCATACCCATCCTGTGGGCGGTAGTCAAAGATTACAAAGGTACATAATAGGGTCCCAGTGACTGGACCCCAAAAAAGTTATGATAGCTGAACTAGTTACAAAGGTAAATGAACTCCAGGTAGAATCTGGTCACAATCATGGCAAGTTACAGAGGTAATGAATCAGCTTCACTCCTATACATGGTTACAGTCATGAACAAATTACAAAGTAATGAACCACACTGATACGTCCACACTGGTCACAATTGTAATGAGTTATAAATACAAATATTAAGTGGATCATACACCCACAATAGCACGCGCGCACACATACACACACGAGGGCGCACGCACGGACATGTGCACACGAGCGTACAAATATATGCATACACACAAGGACGCACACCCACACACACATCCACACTCACACACCCACACCCTCACACACACCCTCACACACCCACACACACACCCACCCACCCACCCACCCACCCACCCACCCACACACACACACACACACACACACACACACACACACACATGTAATGCATATTTACAGCTAGCAAAGTCAGGATGTTTCTCCAAATGGTCTGTAATATACCTCTGTGGATAAAATACTTTGCCATTTCTTGAACATTTCTGAGTTGCTAAGGGCCCTTGATACCTCAAAGGCAATGGGACCAGACAACAACATGGGTCCTTAGAGAGGGAGCAGAAATGCTGTGTGTGCCACTAGCCACAATCTTCAATATATCCCTTGAAACTGGGCAACTACCTGAGGTATGGAAGACGGCAAATGTAGTACCCATATTTAAAAAAGGAGACAGAAAAGAGGCACTAAACTATAGACCAGTGTCACTGACGTGCATAGTATGCCAAATTAATGAAGAAGATTAACAGGAGGAGAGTGGTGAAGCACCTGGAACAGAACAAAAGTATAAACGCCAGCCAGCACGGTTTATGGAAGTCAAATCCTGTGTTACAAACCTACTGGAGTTTTATGATAAAGTAACAGAAGTAAGACACGAGAGAGAGGGGTGGTTTGATTGCATCTTCTTGGACTGCAAGAAGGCCTTCGACACAGTTCCTCACAGGAGACTTGTGCAGAAGCTAGAGGATCAGACGCTTATAACAGGAAGGGCACTGCAATGGATCAGAGAATATCTGACAGGGAGGCAGCAACGAGTCATGGTACGTGATGAGGTATCACAGTGGGCACCCATGACGAGCGAAGTCCATCAGGGGTTGGTCCTAGGACCAGTGCTATTTCTGGTATATGTGAATGACATGATGGAAGGGTTAGACTCAGAAGTGTCCCTATTTGCAGATGATGTGAAGTTAATGAGGAGAATTAAATCAGATTGAGGATCAGGTAGGACTCCAAAGAGACCTGGACAGGCTGAACACCTGGTCCAGCAACTGGCTTCTCGAATTTAATCCCTCCAAGTTCAAAGTCATGAAGATCGGGGAAGGGCAAAAAAGACCGCAGACGGAGTGTAGCTAGATGGCCAAAGACTGCAAACCTCGTTCTTGGGGTGAGTATAACACCGAGCACGTCTCCGGAAACACACATCAACCAGATAACTGCTGCAGCATATGGGCGCCTGGCAAAGCTGAGAATAGCGTTCTGATACCTTAGTAAGGAATCCTTCAAGACATTGTACACCGTGTACGTCAGGCCCTACTTGAAAACTCTAGAACTGCAGACACATTCATCACTTTCAAAACTACCGTTAGAAAACATCTTATCTCCCTGATACACCCCTTCAACTAACTACATGAAAACCACCCGGTGGTTCACACTTACACTCACTCACTCACCTATTTGACTATAAACACAGAAATCCGAATCTTAATCTTAAAATAATGAATCCTAACTAGTCATAAGTTTGCATGTGATACTCCAATATAGAAACTATTTTTTTTTTATTCGCCGGTACTCTCCCGGCCCGGTCTTTTCCAAGAGTGATGACTCGGCCTTGGCTTCCTATCTGGGGAGTGCCTCGAGACCTAAGTCTCCCATGGGAGGAGGTACAAGTACCCCCCTCGTCTTTGGAACCAAGTGTCCCCAGGCCTAGCCACAGTCCCCTCCCTCACGGGGCTTGTAGGGAGAAGCTAGGCCTCTGGTGTGCCTTCTGCCCCACCCCAAAGGGGCTCGTGTGGATGGCAGTCTTGTGAGCTGCAGGTGGTAGCAAGCTCAGGCTATATTAAAAAAATATAGAAACTATGTATTGTGCTAAAACAAAATCATTCATATTGCTAAACTCACAAACTATAATGTAGTCACTTAGCCATAATACCAACTTACTCCATAATCTGTAATAATTTAGAGTTAAGAATTATTCTAAGTCTGCCTGAAATGCCTAGCCATGCTAGGTGTCCCAGTGGCCCCCTCTGTAATTTATTACATGTAAACCACACAATATCCGAAATCTGTAAACCCCTCATTGTAATCTTTATAGAGAATAAAATTGATTGATTGATTGATTGAGTATGCCAGCACCTGTCCTGGAACCCACACTTGATCAAGCACGTCAAGAAATGAGAGAAGTGCAAAGGTTTGGGGCAAGTTAGTTCAAGAGCTAAAAGGAATGTCCTAACGAAGAAAGGTTGAGGGAAATCGGCCTGACGACAACTGGAGGACAGGAGGGTTAGGGAAGACATGATAGCAACATACATAATACTGCGTGGAATGGACAAGGTGGACAGAGACAAGATGTTCCAGAGAGGGGACACAGAAACAAGGGGACAAAATTGGAAGTTGAAGACCCAGATGAGTCAAAGGGATTTTAGAAAGTAATTTCTTCAATCATAGAGTAATCAGGAAGTGGAATAGCCTAGCAAGTGAGGTAGTGGAGGCAGGAACCATACATAGCTTTAAGATGAGGTATAATAAGGCTCATGGAGCAGGGAGAGAGAGGACCTAGTAGCACTCAGTAAGAGGCAGGGCCAGGAGCGGAGTCTCGACCCCTGCAAACCACAATTAGGTGAGCACAATTAGGTGAATACGTGGATGGCAGTCGACTCATAACCCAATGACTATAACCCACAGGATGGTTATGAGGTCATTATCATCCAAAGAATGGTCATGGGTGACTACCACCCCCCCCCAGGATGGGTATAAGGTGACTGCTGTCAAGAGGATGGGTGACTTCCACCCACTGGATGGGAATAAAGTGCATAACAAATAACTACCAGCTGGTGTATTTCTCAGAGTGAAGTATAAACAAGGTGGTGGGTGAGACTGGGGCTCCGAGAAGCGACCTTCTGGTAGCACCTGACACTGGAGATAAGACCAAACAGTTCCACACACACACACAGTGTCTAATCGACATGTGCCTAGGACAAAATGGTAACTAAACACACCTGCACACACACACCTACACACACACACCTACACACACACACACACCTACACACACACAACACACACCTACACACACACACACACACCTACACACACACACACACACCTACACACACAACAGGCCTAGTGTCTAATCGACATGTGCCTAGGACAAAATGGTAACTAACTAACACACCACGTATCTCTTGAGTGCCAAGTTCACTGTTAACTTATCTGCTTACAACTGAAAGCTCTCTGTTTCGGTCGTCAGCGGGCGAAACATGTGAAACACGTTTCCTTATCTTCCTGAAGAGGATAAGGAAAAATTGGATACTCGGATGTTAGGTGATTGAGTTGCGTTTATGAAAAAAAAATTGCAATTGTGTTTAAAAGGTCTTGTCCTGCGAAAGTCATATTCCAGGGAAAAATGCCATTATGTAAAAAAATAAAATCGAGACCTTGAAAGTTTCAAGTGTTGAGTAAAAGTATTCTCACAATGCAGCACATCTGTTAATACTTACAATAATAATCATCCCAAGGTCCCAGGCACGTTTCCCGTGGGAACCCAATGACAATGACATTGATAACTTTGGGAAAAGGATGGGATGGGTGGACCAAGTGTTTATTACATTGTGGTCAATTTTTTAGTTAAAGGGAAGAAATTGTTTGATGATAAAAGAAAGCCCATTGTGGTACACTGGAAACCTTTTTATGAGAAAACGTTTCAATTGGAGACCAATGTTAAACTTGAGAAAGCTTGAATTCGAAGTGAAACGTGTAAATAAAGGTTTTCATTCTACATGATACATGTTTTAACCATTTATCATTTGATGCTTTTACAAAAATCTTCTCCAGATGTTGTCGCTTTTAAAGGGACTAGAAAAGGACTTAAGATAGGGTGGATAGGGAAGAAAATGGCAGATGTTGCAAATGTAGGGAAGAAATATGTTACTAAAAGCAGCAAAGAATTTTTTATGCAGAAAGCGAAGATCGGTTTAAGTATGTAGGAGACAGGAGGAATATTTGTAGTAAAGTTTAGCACCTGGCACTGATGTTTGTTTAATATATTCATAGACGGGATTATTAAAGAAGTGAATGTTTGGGTTAGGAGAGGTGCGGGATTCAAAATTTATGAAATTGATACAAAGTGGGAATTATTACGTTCTTCCTTGCCCATGACGTAGTTCTTTAGGGAGATTCTGAAGAGAATTGGAAAACATTTGTGGGGAATTTGGGAGTGTATTTAAAAGAAAGAAAATAAAAGTGAACATAAAATGAGCAACGTGATGAAAGAAAAAAAATAGAGGCCGTGAAAAACTAATGTCAATTGGAGGAAGAGCAAGGGAGGAAATAAATATTTTTTAGATATTTTTGAGTAGGAAAGTCAGCAGATGGATTAATGTAAGATTAGGACAACCATTGAATATACCAGGAGTGGGGGAAGTAGGGGGAGAGTAGAGGAATCTGTAGAAAGTAAAAGTTTATCTGTGGAGGAAAAAGACGTACCAGAGTATTTTGCCCCCTGAACTGGACACAATGTATATTCTGCATATTCTAATTTTCTGTATATATTTATCACATAATTTTGTATTGGAGTTTTTTTCATTAGTGGCTAAAATGAAAAAAACTTGCTTTATATTATTTGAACTAGCTTATGTAAATAGGTAGGACATATTTAGTTGTGCTTATAATTGGTTATTGACACTTGTTTGCTCCCTGCTCGCTTGGTTCACCCACTCGCTGGGCAGCTATAAAGTCACATGAATCAAACACAATATTTTGGTTTCCCGGTCTGCCTCATGTATTTACCTCATTGTCCTCTTAGGAGCCCCACGAGCACTTTCTCCATCTCTCTGGCTGTTGATTCGTGGAGATCGCCAGCTTTGTCTGCTCTGTCACCTCTTTTGTGTTGGACTCTGGTTTGTGTACAGTATGTCCCCCGTGGGTGAGACGGAACCTATTATTATGTCTCCGTGGGTGAGACAGAAACCTACTGTTTTTGTCCTGTGGGTGAGACGGAACCTACTATTATGTCTCCGGGGTGAGACGGAACCTACTATTATTTTCTCCGTGGGTGAACGGGAAACCCACATTATGTCTCTGTGGTGAGATTTGGAACCTACTATTAATGTCTCCGTGGGTGAGAAAGGGAATCTATTATGTCTCCGTGGGTGAGACAGAACCTACTATTATGTCCTCCGTGGTGAGACAGCCTAACTATTATGTCTTCGTGGTTTAGACAGAACCTACTAAAATGTCCCCCCGTGGGTGAGACGGAACCTACTGTTAAGTCCCCCGTGGGGTGAGACAGAACCTACTATTTTTGTCTCCGTGGGTGAGACAGAACCTACTATTAGTCTCCGTGGGGGGAGACAGAACCTACTATTATGTCTCCGTGGGTGAGACGGAATCTACTATTATGTCTCCTTGGGTGAGACGGAACCTACTATTATTTTTTTTATTTATTTAATTTATTTTTTTTATTTAAAAAATTTGAGCACACATACAGAGGTAAAAAAAAATACAGATAAGAGCAGCCATGCCAAAGCCACTTATAAATATGCATAGCATTACGGCTGGCTTAAAATTAACTTAAGATGAACTAAGCAATGATGACAACAGTGAAAAAAACTTTAATGTAAACAATTACTATAAAGCACAAATGGGGTATTACAAAGACAGGTCATATGGGTTTTATGCATTGTTGTAAAATTCAGTAGAAGGAGTATTCTGTTAGGTAGTGTATTTAAAAAATAATAAAGTTAGATTGGGTTTTAGGTTTAACATTTATGTGATATAATTGTGAGAAACATTTAAGATATACAATTTAATAAGGTTCAGTTATTCAGAAATTTTTTTGGGTTTTGGGTGAGTAAGTGATCTTTGAGAAGAGACTTGAATTTATAAACAGGTAGTTTTTTCTTTTATATTTACAGGTAATGAGTTCCAGATTTTAGGGCCTTTTATGTGCATTGAGTTTTTGCATAGTGTGAGATGGACACGAGGAACATCAGAGAGTGATCTGTGCCTTTGTTATGTCTCCATGGGTGAGACGGAACCTACTATTATGTCTCCGTGGGTGAGACGGAATCTTTTATGTCCTCCGTGGGTGAGAGGGAACCTACTATTATGTCTCCGTGGGTGAGATGAACCTACTATTATGTCTCCGTGGGTGAGACGGAACCTACTATTATGTCTCCGTGGGTGAGATGGAACCTACTATTATGTCCTCCGTGGGTGAGACGGAACCTACTATTATGCCCTCTGTGGGTGAAATGGAACCTCCTTTAACCAAACTGCGACAGGCCAGGACTCGACCCTACGAACCTTGCATTGTTAAGAACGCCAGTCTGAGACTGTTTTGCATAATTTTTTTTTTTCAACTAGTCGGCCGTCTCCCACCGAGGCAGGGTGATCCAAAAAAGAAAGAAAATCCCCAAAAGAAAATACTTTCATCATCATTCAACTTTTTCACCACACTCACACATAATCACTGCTTTTGCAGAGGTGCTCAGAACACAACAGTTTTAGAAGCATATACGTATAAAGATACACAACAGATCCCTCCAAACTGCCAATATCCCTAACCCCCTCCTTTAAAGTGCAGGCATTGTACTTCCCATTTCCAGGACTCAAGTCCGGCTATATAAAAATAACCGGTTTCCCTGAATCCCTTCACTAAATATTACCCTGCTCACACTCCAACAGATCGTCAGGTCCCAAATACCATTTGTCTCCATTCACTCCTATCTAACACGCTCTCGCACGCTTGATGGAAGTCCAAGCCCCTCGCCCATAAAACCTCCTTTTCCACCTCCCTCCAACCTTTTCGAGGACGACCCCTACCCTGCCTTCCTTCCCCTACGGATTTACAAGCTCTCCATATCATTCTACTTTGATCCATTCTCTCTAAATGACCAAACCACCTCAACAAACCCTCTTCAGCCCTCTGACTAATACTTTTATTAACTCCACACCTTCTCCTAATTTCCACACTCCGAATTTTCTGCATAATATTCACACCACAC
Organism: Cherax quadricarinatus; assembly: GCF_026875155.1. Classification (NCBI taxonomy): domain Eukaryota; kingdom Metazoa; phylum Arthropoda; class Malacostraca; order Decapoda; family Parastacidae; genus Cherax; species Cherax quadricarinatus. The sequence continues at coordinate 43,398 of NW_026487868.1, read as the reverse complement.
ATTGCCCTTAGACATGACATCTCCACTGCCTCCAACCGCCTCCTTGCTGCAGCATTTACAACCCAAACTTCACACCCATATAAGAGAGTTGGTACTACTATACTTTCATACATTCCCTCTTTGCCTCCATAGATAACTGTTTTTTGTCTCCACGTATACCTCAATGCACCACTCACCTTTTTTTCCTCATCAATTCTATGATTAACCTCATCCATAAATCCATCCACTGACACGTCAACTCCCAAATATCTGAAAACATTCACTTCTTCCATATTCCTCCTCCCCCAATTTTTATATCCAATTTTTCTTTATCTAAATCATTTGATACCCTCATCACCTTACTCTTTTCTATGTTCACTTTCAACTTTCTACCTTTACACACACTCCCAAACTTATCCACTAACTTTTGCAATTTTTCTTTAGAATCTCCCATAAGCACAATATCATCAGCAAAAAAACAAATGTGTCAATTCCCATTTTGTATTTGATTCCCCATAATTTAATCTCACCCCTCTCCCGAACACACTAGCATTTACTTCTTTTACAACCCCATCTATAAATATATTAAACAACCATGGTGACATTACACATCCCTGTCTAAGACCTACTTTTACCGGGAAGTAGTCTCCCTCTCTTCTACACAACCCTAACCTGAGCCTCACTATCCTCATAAAACTCTTTACAGCATTCAGTAACTTACCACCTATTCCATATACTTGCAACATCTGCCACATTGCTCCCCTATCTACTCTATCATATGCCTTTTCTAAATCCATAAATGCAATAGGAACATCCCTACCTTTTTCTAAATATTATTCACATATATGCCTCAATGTAAACACGATCTACACATCCCCTACCCACTCTGAAACCTCCTTGCTCATCCGCAGTCCTACATTCTGTCTTACCTCTAATTCTTTCAATTATAACCCTACCATACACTTTTCCTGGTATACTCATTAAACTTATATCCTCTATAATTTTTACGATCTCTTTTGTCCCCCTTCCCTTTGACAAGATGGAGGAATTATAAGTCAAATAATATTGTTGCAGTAATAACACCAGGAGGCATCTCTGATAAAACGTCGACACTTCCACACGAGCTATTAAATCTCTGCACAAGAATTCAATATAAACCAGCAAATAATAGAGCCTACTAAACTGAGAATACATCTAGACCTCATCTTCACTAAACAATGATGATCTGATAATAAATGTCACCATATTCAAAAACAATATACTCAATCACAACATAATTGAGGTTCAGACAATGCATGTTTGGAGCCCCAGACCGACATAATGGTGACTAGTCACGAGGAGCATTCACCTAATTCAACTTCATAACAAACAACATAAAGTGGGGACCAAGTAAACCAAGGTCCTTACCGATATAAGCTGGGAAGATATACTAACAACCAGACCCAAAACTTTATGCCTAGAACAGATTACTTTCGTGGCACTCGATGTATGCACAAGGCTTATTCCTCTAAGAAAAAGGAGATAAGATGTAAAATAGAAAAGAGACAAGGCTCTCCCTTTACCAAGTCAAGGAACAGAATAACAGAGCGGCAAAAAGAGGTCAATATATCAGAAATGCGTATCTCTCTCCAGGGTAAACTCCCAGGTAAGACACTGGTCAGAGAAATAGGCAAGCATCATCAAACTTAAGCTAAAAGAATCCTTTAGAGTCAGGAATCGCGGGAAGAACTAACAGCCAAAATGAAATCGAAAGAAACCCAAAGTATTTCTTCTCCTATGCAAATCAAAATCGAGAACAACGTCCAGCATTGGGCCCTACTTAAACAAGATGGGTCCTACACAGATGACAGCAATGGAAATGAGTGAGCTACTCCAGTCCCAATATGACTCAGTTTTTTAGCAAGAGCCGCAAACCAGACCTGAAGTCTAAGATCAAAAATGAAATTTTATGATAGAGCACAAAATATGATTAACACAAGCCTATCCGATGTTATCCTGACGCCAAATGAACTTCGTACAGGCGATAAATGACATGCCCATGCACATCTGCCCCAGGGCCAGACTCCATGGAACTCCTGTGTTTCATCAAGAACTGCAAGAAGCCCTTTCACAGTCCTTTTACATCCTATGGAGAGGGAGCATGGACGATGGGGGATCGTCCCACAGTTTAATAAAAACAACAGACATAGCCCCAAACTCCACAAAGGGGGCAGTAAAGCAACAGCAAAGAACTACAGACCATAGCACTAACAACCTTATCATAATAATCTTTGAAAGGGTCCTAAGAAGCAAGATCACCACCCATCTACACATAAGAACCCATCAGTTACACAACCCAGGGCAACATGGGTTTAGAACAGGTCGCTCCTGTATGTCCAACTATTGGATCACTACGACCAAGGTCCTAAAAGCACTAGAAGACAAAAAGAAATGCAAATGTAATATATACATCTTTGTCAAAAGCCTTCGCCAAGTGTGACCAAGGCGTATAGCGCAGCCAAAATGCGTGCTAAAGGAATAACAGTAAAAGTCGGTCGATGATCTAAAATTTTCCTCACTAACAAACACGAGAGTATCGTCAACAGAGTAAAGTCCGAGGCAGCTACGGTGAAAAGCTCTGTTCCACAAAGGCACAGTACTCGCTCCATCTTGTTTCCACATCCTCATATCCGCCATAGCAACCGAGGATTTCACCACATGCACCGTGTCTTCTTTGCAGATGACACCCGAATCCCTGCATGAATGTCTTCCATTGCAGACACTAGCAAGTCTCCGGCGGACATCAACAAATCTTTCAGTGGGCTGCAGAAAACAATATGAAGTACAACGATGAGAAATTTCAATTACTCAGATATTGGTAAACATGAGGAAATTAAATCTTCCATCAGAGTACAAAACAAATTCTGGCCACAAAATAGAGCGAAACACCAACGTCAAGACCTGGGAGGTGATCATTTCGGAGGATCTCACCTACACGGACCATACCATTGTATCATCGCATCTGCTAGAAAAATGACAGGATGGATCATGAGAACCTTCAAAACTAGGGAGGCCAAGCCCATGATAACACATCGCAGGTCATTTGTTCTATCTAGGCTGGGCATATGCTGCACCCTAAACAGCACCTTTCAGGCAGTTGAAATTGCCGACCAAGAAAATGTACAGAGAACTTTCACAGGCGCGCATAACGGAAGATAAATACACCTCATTACGGGAGCGCGTTGAGGTTCCTAAACCTGATTCCCTGGAACGTCATGAGGGATAGATACATGAATATATAAACTGGATAAATCCTAGAGGGATAGTACCGCACTTGCACACAAAATCACTCACTACGAAGCAAAATACTTGTCAGACGATGCACCAATCCCCCAATAAAAGCAGGGGTTGTCCCTACACGTTAAGGATACCAAAGACAATAAGTGTCAGGGGGCCCGAGACTTGTCAACTGCTCCCAGCCACACATAAAGGGTGATTACCAACAGACCCCTGGACAGTCTTCAAGCTGGCACTGGAACAAGCACCTAAAATCAGTTCCTGATCAGCCGGGCTGTGGCTCGACTTTTGGTTGCGTGCAGCCACAGCAACAGCCCTGGTTGATCGGGGGGTAGGCTCTGATCCAACCAGAGGCCTGTCACAGAACCGGGCCGCGGGGGCGTTAACCCCCGAACTCTCTGCGCTCGGGTAAACCCAGATGAACAGTAATTTGCATTAGCCATCGTAAATTCTAAGCTGTTGGGTAGCATTAGGGTGTGTTTTCGCAAAAAAATAATTATATCCAGTAATTAAATGGTCAGTGGAAATACAAAATTACTTTTTAATAACCTAATAATTGTTAATGTACAATAATTATATTCTGTGTACCCAGCTACCAAATCATATACAGTCCACACACAACCTAATTAACCAAGTAACTGGTTTTAATATTGTAATTATTAATATAAATTAGGTGGTTAGCGTTTGTGTGAGTGGTGAGGAGTGGAGCATCGAGGGAGTCATAGTCCTGCGACCCCTACTGTAACTTAATTAAGTCCCCACTTTTCTCACCTAAATTACTTGCATGTAATAATTCATTAATACCTCTACATCTCATGAAGGTAATTTTGGCTCACATAATAATTAGTTTCACAAAAACAGTTGTGCCCTACCAAACTATGGTCTTAACACCACTCCGAGGCCTGTGGGCTGGTTGGCTTGGTCTTTTGTATATAGCTCAACATATGGTCTGAGTTGTATTGATAAAGTAACTAGAAAGCGAAAACGTCAATAATAAGGAAGCCCAGATAAATGTAGAATATGTCTAATTTTTACTTAATTCGATAATCCAATGGTATTTAGTAGTGAGATGAGTGATCTACTAGTGTGAAGACCTGCCTAGTAAACTAAATTCCCTGAATCCCTTATTAAAATGTTGCCTTACTCACACTCCAACCTAATTTTCTTGGGGCTGAGGAATTCTTCCCTGTAGGGGTGAACTAATGTGAAACTGATTGGTAAAGTTGGAAAAAATGAATTTAGAAAAGATATAGGAAAGCACTGGATTGGTAAAAGAGTGTGAAATAAGGGGAACACACTCCCCGAATGGAGTCATTATACTAAAACCTTGGGTGTAAGTTTAGGATCTACCTATCATGGGTCAGTAGACCTGCTGCAGTGCACCTTCCTTAAGTAACGACCCCAGTGGAAGGTATCGTCGTGTAGTGTAACTACCCATGGTGAGGTGGTGAGGCGAGGAGACACAGCAGCAGCATCAGCATGTTGACGACAGACACAAGACTACACTGGTGGTAATGTTAGTTAAATAGTCGCCGTATTCTCCCGGGCCCGGGCCTTTTCCAAGTTTTCCTACACTGGTGGTAACTGCACTGACTGCTGTTTATTATAACTTACAGCCATTGGTTTGCCTACGTGCATATCCTCGGCGAGTCTGTGATCACTGTTTATCGCATCATTAAAATTAACATGCAAATAGTGATCATTACCTCTGTAACTTACTCGGCTATCAAAGCTTTAAGGCACACATCCCTGCCTATTAATGTATACTCTGTATACTTTGACTACTGTCCACAGGATGGGTATGAGGTGCAAAATGAAGATGATAAACTAACGAAAACTGTCAACAGTGATTGGTGCCACATCATTTACCTGCCTCAGCATGTGTTGCCATAAATCTACTCCAAAGATTGTGTGCCATATATAACTCCTCAACCATTGTTGCCAATAAATATTCCGTTAGTTGTGTTGCCTAAACCTAGCTAAAGCTCTGTTGCATATACATTTTCTCGCATTGTGCCACATGCCTACTCTCAAGAGGTGTTACAATATACTGAACCGTTAAGGGCATTGCCATACACTCAATCTTCAGCATGCCACATAATTTACCTTCAGAGTTATCACAAGCCTACTCTCAACTGTCTACCATAGACCTGCTCTCGCACAATGTTGCCAAAACAGCTTCTCATATTGCTGCTATATTTTGAGACACCGGAAAGAGCAAAAATCACGTCAAAAATGGTATGAAATGCTTTGGAACCAGGTGTACACCAACAAATCTCCAAAGAAAAAGGTAATGTCAGTGTCCATACAATGTTTTAAGTGTTATTAGTTTGGTCGTAAACAAAGTAAATCAGCAGCCAAAATACTTTTGCAGTATATGCTCTGGTGAGCATGTTTTCAGGGATTGCCCTAACTGTTAGGGCCTAACAGAAACAAACCCTAGTGTGCCCTTTGAATGGGAACCATCATGCTGTTCTCCCCTAGCTGCCCTTTAGGAAATCTACAATCCATCAAATTCTGGATGCTAAAAACAGGCAAATTCTAAAAACAAAAAAAAAAAACAACACTCCCCAAGCACCTCCAAAAATGTCACAGATTCGTTTCCCTAATTACTTGGATCTGATGGGACATCCACTCCCCATTTCTGACACAGACAGAAGATGTAAGCCATACACCCTGTCTTTCTTTGCGGAAGACAACCTGGATTGTTACAAAAAACGCGAATCTAAAAGCTTAGAGATCTCCAGTGAACACTAGAAAGGGACTGCCCTACCTAGCATTCCAGCCTGTTACAGTTTATTCCGTAACAATAGTAGTAACCTTGTCCAATTATCCATTATAAATCATAAGGATCAATAGTGCTTTAGGAGATTACAACAGGTAGGCTACTAACTAGAGAAATAAAATTTAATAAATTTAATAGTATATAAGTTGTCTAGAACGTAAATTATCAAAGTAAATTAAATCACATCAATCAAAATAAAATCAATCTCTCGAGTTTCAATATTATGTGGCTGAAAGCACATAGATATACACATTTATAAATCTAAGTACCATCAGGACATTACATTAATAAGATATTACAAATATGTACAAGTGTGAGTATGGCTTGTAAGTGATCTTAAGTAGTTAGCTATGTCTCAAGACTCAAATAAACTTTAAACAGTGACTGACAAAGTCCGTCAAAATAAACTAACTGTCTGTTTGACCCGACTGCAACGCCGCACTGCAGCAGAACAACAAAAGAATGCAAACCCAATAGCAAGGCAATAGCGAACTTGCGACACAGAATTGAGAACTGGGAAATAATAATAACGACACTAAGTAGGTACCATCAGCAGATCCTCCACAAAAGTAACAAAACTCCCATAATACTGAATCTTCGTCAGCATAGGTAAAACTGTGACTGTGCCAAAAACAGGAACAGTAAACGAAAATTAGGTCAGAAGCTATAGCTAAAGTACCTGAGATACTCAGAGTGTCTATGTAGACACACAACCACAGTACAACGTCGAAAATCACTAAGTCAATACAATGTTCTGAGTAACAAAGTTCTACAGAACTAACAAGAATAATTAGACAGACAATGCTCCCAACCACCAAGCGAGTCCTCTAGCAGACTGTCAGACTAGACCAGCTGTTCCACCAGCAAGCGAGACTCCTCCCAGCAGACTGTCAGACAGACAAGCTGGTCCAATCCAGGCAAGCGAGTCTCCGCAACTGTCAGACAGACAAGCTGTCCAACCAGCAGCGAGTCTCCAAGCAGACTGTCATTAAACAGACAATATGTCCCAACCAGCAAGCTGAGTCTCCTCAGACTGTCAGACAGACAATCTGTCCAACCAGCAAGCGAGTCTCCAGCAGACTGTCCAGACAGACAATCGAGTCCAACCAGCAAGCGAGTCACCAGCAGACGTCATACAGCCAATCTGTCCAACAGCAAGCGAGACTCCACAGACTGACACCTTCACTAGAGGTGAGGGACACCCCCCCTCGATCCACCGTGATAGCTTACGTGGACAACTGCAGCTCAGAAGCCGGCAGATAAGCGAGCGGACAAACAAGCGATAATTACAGTAGTTTGACAATCAAGACTAAACGGAAGGCACAGTTTAATATACATCTCTAACAACATAAGCTAAATAACAATCATTTGAAGCCTTTCAAAAACAATATAAGTTCAACGAGGAAAATTTCAACTACTGCAGATATGGAAACTGAGGAAATTAAAAATTGTCTGGGTATAACGCACAAATTCTAACCATACAGAACAGAGCAGAAAATAATGTGAAGGACCGGGAAGAGATAATATCAGAGATCTCCCCGTCAAAGACCACAACATGTATCTACCTAAAATGCTAGGAAAATGATAGGATGGATAATGAGAACCTTTAAAGCTTGGACGCCATGCCATGGATGATTCTCTTCCAATCGCTTGTGGTTTCTTAAGGCATGGAAAACTGCTGTACACGAACGCCCTCCCCCATCAAGGCTGGCGACATAGCAGAACGCTGAGAGTTGTACAAAGAACTTTCAACAACGGCACACATAAGTACAGATAAGGCCCCTAAACAACTGGGAACGGTTGAAGTCCTTGAACTGTTTTCCCGGAAGGCAGGCGAGAGGAGATAAAAGATAATATACACTTGAAGGACCTGGATGGATTGAACCAAACTACGACACGAAAATCACTCTATAAGAAAGCAAAAGCTCGGCAGAATGCAACATTCCTCCGACTAAAAGCAGGGGCGCCACGAGTGGCACTTAGAGACAACACAAGAAGTGTCCCGGGGCCCAAACTGTTTAACTGCCTCCCACATACATAATGGGATTGCCATAGACCTCTGGGTTTCTTTCAAGAAGCAACTGGACAGGCACCGAAGTCAGTCCTGACCCAACGCCGGGCTGTGGTTTCGTAGCGCAGCTTGCGTCGGCCAGCAGTAACAACCTGGTTGATCAACCCTGATCCACCATGAGGCCTGGTCCTCAGACAGGGCCGCGGGGGGCGGTTGACCCCTGAAACCCCTCTCTAAGAAAATGCCCTACTGCCACGCTCTAACCAATTACAATGTTTGAGAATTCTGCCCCTCCTGCAGCACCCAACCTAACCCTAACATACGCCGAAGCACCAGACCATCATCAATCCCTATGTCTCCCTGGACCTACAGAGGTCGATGAGAGGTACACTGGATGTCATGTGGCCAAGGAGATTGCAGGGTAGCAATGTTTAAGCTCTGCTTCCTCTATTGTAAATGATTTGTTTAGTACCAATGAGCCAGGCGCTAAGTCATCCCAAATAATGTGAACTCAATAATGAACCAGTCCCCTCATAACAGGAAGTAATTGTGCCCTCCACAACCACACATACACAAATTTCATTATTCAACCAAGACCCCAAATGTAATGGAAGACCCAGTTTGAAACAACTCGACCTAGTTTATTAATACCTGCACTCTGAATTTGCCCCAGACACTGATAGCCACATTCTAACCGCTATCGAAGCTGACCCCAAAAGAACAAGTACAGTGGACCCCCCGCATAAACGATCACCTCCGAATGTGACCAATTATGTAAGTGTATTAATGTAAGTGCGTTTGTACGGGTATGTTTGGGGGTCTGAAATGACTAATCTACTTCACAATATCCTTATGGGAATTAATTTCGTCAGTTACTGGCACCGTGAACATACTTCTGGGTGAACAAATATCGTTAACTCTTGGTCCAATGTAGTTTCTAGTGAAACTCAAAGTGGACTTGCATATTTCCATATGGAGCCCCCGGCTGTCTCCAAACGTAAGTGTTTGTTGAATTGGAAGCCTGAAACTGGAATGATAGCCACCGTTTGTTCAGTTGAAGAATCTGAACACATCAGTTAATAGCACCAGGTAGCAGGGAGAAGAGGAAATAGCCGATACACAGATACTGCACACAGAACTACAATCCTCCCTTTGCTGAGTCGAACAGAGAGAGTTTTGCTCATCAACTCGCACTATACTCTCAGATACCAACTCTCTGTACGCAGCAAAAACATCAAACTTCACAAAATATTGGGATTACCATTTTTTACAAATTAATATTGAACATTTCTGTTAGCAAAGCTAATCTCCTTGAAGTCAAACTACAGAATCACAACCCTGACAACTTCCTTCGTTTATTTTTTGGGGGGGGGGGGTGGTGGGGGGGGGGGGGGGGGGGGGGGGGGGGGGGGGGTGGGGGAAAGTGAAACGTCTGCAGTGCAGACCAGAGTCCAGAAATATAAGAATCCAGGTTACTAGGAACCCATGGGTAAAGATCACTATTTATGCTTAGATACCACTTTTCCCCCCCAAAACATGACAGAAAAAAAAGACTTTAATTATTGCATCTATAAAGTCAAAAAGAGGTATAACATAAACGAGTTGTCTTACCCAAAAACGTCAGAACCTCCTGTAATAGAAGTCAGAAAACTTAAGCGAGAGAATAATGACACAATACACCAATGCTGTCACACGAGATGGGAAATTCTTGTTAGAAAACAAATGGTAGGTCACTGAACACATCACAAACGAGAAATGAATCTATTCACGATTTACTCAGGATACTAATCTTACAGAAAATAACTAAACAATTCCGAACTTAAAAGCCTACGTAGTGTAGTGTAAGTTTTTGCTCCATTATTGTTCAAATTTCATTGTACAATCTCTTAGTACTTAAATAATCAACTACCTCATTTGTGGATATTTACTAGTAATCATAAGTCACCTTATGTAATTTTTCTATTTACTATTGTCTGCTTAAACATTACTGACTTGATACTTTCTCTGTCATATTACTACCACATATTTTTTTAAATACTATCATTATATTACTTACTAAAATTAACAAATATCATTTTTACTATAAATTCAATTTATCACATTTTGACATTTATTAACATTATTGTCTAATTACCTTTACCTGTTTTTAATACCAACATTTACTATCTTATAGTACTCATAATTACCTTTACTGCCAAATAACCTCTTGTATAACACCAGTGCAATATTGAATGAAATAAACATTACTTTTTCACTTTTAGTAATCCATTATTTATTACTAGAAATTTTTATAAACACCATATTTACTACAGTCAATTTAACTTTTTACATTAAACATTATATTAAACTTCCCATAACATTTTGTTTAGCCAAATTTTCAAGTTTGTATATTCAACTCCAACCTTTATATTAACCTTTTGTACCTGTGTAACCTGTCTACCATCTTAATATCATAATAATAACCAAGACCATTACCCTTGTTATTTTTTACTATTATTCTTTTGGTACTTTAATTGTGATTATATTTAGTCAATTAAATCTAGTTAAACTCTGATTCTTGTCAACAACCTATACCAGACTATGCAATTGCAAGTATCATTTCAATTTGTAATTTTATATTATAAGTTTATATTATAATTCCTACTCTAAGATTGTTTTCATATCTTAGTGACTATATTGTGTGTGCAATTAGTGTATATTTCAATTATATATTGTTCAAGGCCCTTAACTATCTTTTGCTAACTAGTACCAACTACCTCATATATATTCTTTTGCTACCTTAAACTTGTATATTTTAAATCTGTCAATTTAAATCTAGTTATAAATCTAATTCTTGTAAACAACTTATATAACACCTTAGTGGCAATTTACAATGAGAGTCCTTGTGCCTTTTTATATTAATAGATTTAAACTCAGTTTGTACTATAGTCAAAACCAAATTCCATTATATTAGACCATATTGCAATTACTAGTGGAGAGACTGCTTGCTATTTTAATTAGTATTGTTATATAATTAGATTAAATCTAGTTGTACTATAGCTCATTCTAGGTCAAAAACATAGAATCCACAAAAGTCATTATATTAAACTTTAGTGGAAATTATTAGATTACCACTTTATAGTTCACACAGAACTTATATAGTCCCCCCTTTTATATTATATTTTATATATAAATTTCTAACTTTAAAGAATTACCTTTAAAGTATAACCCTACTATCATATTCCCAATCCCCATTATTTGTCATCACTTATTGTTACCACAAATTATTTAGTCCTTTATATTGTCTCCTTTATTTTAGCTTAAAAACTACCTAGCTCCATTATTTTTACATTTTGTTAAATAGATTCAGGTGCAATTTTTTAGCTTTAGAATATTTTACTTTGTTGATACTTAATTTCTAACTATAGAATTCACTAACATTCTTTATGATTACAAGCATTGATCCTAACCAACCTCTTATTCCTATATAGCGATCAGATCTTTAAGCACAATACTATGACCTCCTAGCATTACAAAATCATGCATGCAGATGTCCAATCATTACACTAACTGAAACCTGGCTAAAGCTGAACTACAGATGTCTATGCCATTCCTGTTACAACAGCCATACACAACTGTAGGGCCAGACCACAAAGGTGGTTGGCACAGCTATATACTACTCAGAACCAACTAGAATGTATCACTAATATACTTGCACAACAGGGCTGAACATGGGGAATATATAATAAGCTATAGTTCAAATCCAAATACCTACAATAACCTCTCACAGTGATAAACATCTACAGAGTTCCACAAACAAACATTAGCCACTTATCAAAATAACCATAGGACGTATGATAACTGCTGCACGCATGAACAAAGCACACTACTACTCTCAGTGACTTCAATATAAATCTCCTGCAAGACCAGACCCACACGTTACTGAATTCACAAACACAATGAGTAACTGCATGTTGCTACCAACAGTAAAGCCAAAACCTAACAAGAGAAACGGAGACAAAGTTTCCCAACTTGACGCACATCTGGACCAACCCATATCCCCTTTAAACCCTCATGAGGGTTTTGGGACGAACTAGTAACGTCTTAACGCGTAGGTTTTTTGACGTACTATTTACACATAAATCTAGCGGCCCCACAAATCTATTGGAGTAAAGCTGTAGGCCTTCATATGAAAGAATGGGTCTATGTGGTCAGTGTCACATCTAAAAAAAAATCCCTGCACACCACACAGAGCATAATGTAGAAAAAAAAAACTTTGACCATTGTTATTTATTAATAAATCAGCGAACTTTGAGTGTATTTTCGTATGGCATTTAATTTTGTTTATTCTAGTATTTCTTGGTCTCCTTTTATAGAATGGGAAGACCAATTACGAGAAATTGAGATGATTTTGACTGGTTTTACAATGAAAGGTGCCTTGAAATTGAGCACAAAGTAGCCAGAAATGTTCGATTTTTACCAAACAACAAAAGTAAACATCGTACCAGCGTGCAATACAACGTCAACTGTGGAGTCTAAATATTCTTTCACAAGTGCACCAATAATATTTATACATTTTTTCCAACTAATGCAGTAGCTGCATAACATAAATCTATATTTTTGTGAAAGAAAAATCAAAGATGAAAGCAAAAGAATATAAGATGGGCCTTGAGACGTGACTAATGACTAAGGAAATGTCATTTTAGTGCCAGGAATTTGCCTTTCTTGTTTAGTATTCTGACCCGTATTCCGGAAATTGGCATTTTTTTGAAATTTGTGTGAAATTGGCAAAATTGCTAATTCTTACCACTGTACTGATAGTTTGAATTTCATAAATGGGTGGTTTCTTGCACCCACCGCTCGGATAGAAAAAAGGAGTTCAGCGAAATATACATCGTTTTTTGTCGACAGTACAGTTGAAAATAGGCCGAAAATGGGCTCAAAGTGGGCAAAATCGCCGATGCGTAAACAACGCCGAGACCGCTAACATGGCGAGAGCATAAATCCGTAAGTTATCTATCAAATTTCAAACTTTTTCGTGTCTTTAATGCATCGGAAAAGATTCTCTAATCTTTTCATACGAGAAAATAATTTTTTTTTTTTTTTAGAATTTGGCCGACCCTGAGAACGAGTTATCGAGAGGGCCTGTCGACCCTCAAGGGTTAAAATCAGCATAATACAGATAATACACAGACCACACCTACATTCCTCATAGACAACTCTTGTTAAAATACCCCAATACACTATTTAAATCACCTTCAGAAAAACTTCACAATGAGGCAGCCATAATAACTTCACAACAGCAGTAACAAACATTGAACTGCACACTGGTTAGACAAATCTATACAGATATTGAACGAATGTTTTAAATAAGTTTCTGAAAAAGACCCAATAACCTCTATAACACCACTGCCGCTAAAAAAAAACTAAACAGAAAATGACGCTAAGAGACAGAACAGTCCTGGCTAACACCCAGCATTCTCAAATCCATAAATACAAAACACCGATATGAAAACAGTACAAATGGGTCACATAACAGAGACCAAACAAAAACGTTACCACTCGTCAATCCTAACCAGCCAATAAGAAGGCGAAAAAAAAACTGTATTATGAGAACAGTTATCCAACTTACTAGGTGATCTAAAAAGACCTGGAAACCTATCAGAAATTCTGGGAACAAAAAAGATATCACGACATAGCGAAATAAAATTAGTCAAAATGCAGATGAACCCCAAGCTCCCACCAACAGAAACAGCAAACAGACTCAAAGATTTCTTCTCCACTATAGGACAAGAACCTTGCCAATAAAATCCCAAGCTCAGAACCTCCCACCAAATGACTACCTCACTGGCGACTACCCGATCACAAACAGTTCCTAGCTCTGACTAACCCATACGAAGTCTCCTAATTAAACAACACATCTAAAAAACAAGGCAGGAGATGTAATACCTTACCAACCCATTATTACAAATAAGTTCACGAAGTACTAACACCAATCATAGCAACACTCTTTAACAAATCAATTGAATCCTCCACCAAACAGGGGGAGTTAATTAACTATAGGCCAATATCCAATTTACACCCTCTCTCAAAAATCTTCGAAAATTATTCATAAACGAATCTACTCCTACCCTCAACTTCCAAACACATTCTCCAACCCCTGCCAATTTGGATCAGGCCTAATAAAAAACTAGTATGCTATTATACACACGCATAGAACATAAATGACACTGCAATAGAGATAAAAGAAGGTCCACTGGGGATCTTCATTGACTTACGTAAAGCTTTTGATATCAGTAGCCAGACTTGCTCCACCGTAAAAATTGTCCACAACTATGGTATTAGAGGGCACTCCCTCATCTACCTCAAGTCATACCTCACCAACAGAAGCCAATATGTGTCACAAATGGGGCAAGCCTTTCCGCTCAACCAATTAACAGTTTGGTGTCCACAGTGAAGTGTCCCTAGGCCCTCTTCTCTTTCTCCTATAAATAATGACCTAGCAAAATAGCTCGCAATTACTCAAACCCACACTTTTTGCAGATGGAACACTACATACGTCTTTACCTCACCCGAGCCCATTCACGCTAGCCAATACTGTAAACACCGAATTACAGAAAATAATCTACCTGGATGAGACTACAAACTTACACTAAACCAATGACAAAAACCAACTTCATTCAGTTTTGGTAACAGAGCTACAGATGTACCTCTTAACATAACGATAAACAGATCACCTATCACAAAGCTAACAGAGGGAAAATTCTAGGAATCCACCTTGAATAATAGACTCAAAATTTTCATACACATATACAACAAATTTCTCAAGAAAATTTTCCAGAGACTGTATGCATAACAAACGAAGATACGGTACTATGATCCACAGTCAGCCCACCTGGCCCTTTATCACTCTCTTATTTACCCCCTATCTCACCTATGGAATTTGTGCATGGACTCAACAACAATTACCATCTCAGACCACTAATTTACCCAACAAAAGGCTGCAGTTAAGAATGATAAACAAATCTCACTACAGGCAGCACACTCCAGCAATATTACAAACACTCAACTACACTCACCATACAAAAAACATCCTCCTTATTACTGCACCTAGTTACATAGCATAGACACTTAACTCAGATATTAAAACCCTCCCCAAACATCTCCTTGCCACCCCCAACAGAACACATGACCGCATAACACAAGGCACAGATCACTCTTTGATGTTCCTCGTGTCCATCTCACGCTATGCAAAAACTCATTGCACATAAAGGCCCAAAATCTGGAATTCACTTACCATGTAAATATAGAAGAAACACTACCTGTGTTATAAATTCAAGTCTCTCTCAAAGATCACTTACTCACTCAAAACCAAATAAATACAGAATTAACTGAACCTTAAAAATTGTAGATCCTATATTTACTCACAATATATCACACAAATGTTTAAACCTAGGACCCAATCTAACTTTGGTTATTTTTTTAAATACACTACCCTAACAGAAAACTACTCCATTCGACTGAATTACAGCAATGCAAGCAACCATATGAACCTGTCTTTTGTATTAGCCAGTTGTGCTTTAAGTTATCTGTTTCAATAACGTTTTATCACTGATATTCATCATTGCATAGTTAATCTTAAGTTTAATTTTAATCCAGCCCGTAATGCTATGCAAATAAGTGGCTTTGCATTCTGCTCTTACCTGTAATTTTTTGTACCTCTGTATTGTAAGCTAAATTACTATATAATAAATAAATAAATTAACATAAAAGATACGTGGTTACTCACTGTCTTGAAATCGAGAGGACCGCAATTAGTGAGTGGCCGTCCCTATGAAACTAGGACAGCCACTCCACATATAGGTGAAAACAGTACAGCAATAGAACGAACGACCTCACATAGTTCAGTAATAGTATGGAACTGGTTATTTTCCTCCTAGACAACCATATATGTATCCATTTCCCCTATACAATAGTGAGTAGAAATGTTCCAACACTCATGACAGGTTGGTTTTAATGCCCATTCAACCCGCACTCTTCAACTGCGGCCCGCAGCCATCCCCGCAGGTCGACCTAAAAGGAAAGCAACAAATAAATATAAATGACAGCAAGAAATCTCTCATTTCAAGGGCCCATGTTCTTTAAGTCATATGTAGGCCCACACCGGGGACACTGACAAGACTTAACCAACAGAAGATTGTGAGCCTAGACCATTGCAGTCGTCTCTCCTGATGGAAACGTAGGATCAGACCACATAACACTTACAAGCATCGCCATTCAATAATAACCCATAGTCCTTTTCCGATAACCAAACCTAAAAACCTGGATAATTTGATCCTCCATGACTACCTAGCAATGACCTTGATGTTTTCGCATAAAAACCACCCAGAAGAAAGTTAGGGACTGCATGAAAAATTAACAAGTAAGAGTGAAAGGGGCACCAACAAACAGACAACCGACAAGGCTAACACTGGAGAAGGCCGAAGAGAATTAAATAACATCACACAACATAAAAGTGAAATATAGAAATATCTTTGTTCTTTTCTTCAAGCTATTCAATACAACGTCAACCTGAAATTCTGGATCAAAACCCCAGCTCTGGGGGCAAATCATAAGCCTACCCTTTAAATTATACAGTCCGTCACCGTGATGATTGATGAGGAAGTTTGAATATCATCTTGATGTGTCACAATACCAAGCCAGTCTGATGGTGAAGTGTGGAGAAACATTCTCTCACACAATAATAGTACAATATTAATAAAACCATTACCAGTAGTCAACGCATGGGAGATGACCAAAAACCGAGATGCCTACATCCATTACCATTAATTGATACGTCTACTCTTGGACAAGGAACACCCCCTAACAAGACAATCACACTCAGAGAGATGATCAAGTATAGGCAGAATAAGTAATAAAGCCACTGGCCTCTTAGCATAACGGTGAAACAAGTAAAGTTCTTACCCAGAAATTGCACAATGTCCTCTGGTAACTAAACTTTAAATGCCATCTTGGCCTCAGGACAATTTCCAGTGGCTTCCTTATGACAGAAAGGATTTATAATTGCAAAACCCAATAAAGACAAACATAAACCAGAGAGACTATAGATCTATCTCATTACTTTGAAGTCACTGATAAAGTCCTTGAGAAAATCATTTCCAACTGATTAAACGACTACATGGAGTACAACACCTACTTCATAGAAAAGCAGTCTGAATTCAAGACTCACAGAGGAACCAGCATGCTATAGAATATCAGCTTCGAATGCTGTTGACAGCCGTGAGGAAACAGGGCAACCTTGCTGTAAAATGCAACCAAGGATGTACACAAGCTTTTGATAGCTTTGGCATGATGGACCACAATCATGACAAGATGGAGGAATTATAAGTCAAATAATATTGTTGCAGTAATAACACCAGGAGGCATCTCTGATAAAACGTCGACACTTCCACACGAGCTATTAAATCTCTGCACAAGAATTCAATATAAACCAGCAAATAATAGAGCCTACTAAACTGAGAATACATCTAGACCTCATCTTCACTAAACAATGATGATCTGATAATAAATGTCACCATATTCAAAAACAATATACTCAATCACAACATAATTGAGGTTCAGACAATGCATGTTTGGAGCCCCAGACCGACATAATGGTGACTAGTCACGAGGAGCATTCACCTAATTCAACTTCATAACAAACAACATAAAGTGGGGACCAAGTAAACCAAGGTCCTTACCGATATAAGCTGGGAAGATATACTAACAACCAGACCCAAAACTTTATGCCTAGAACAGATTACTTTCGTGGCACTCGATGTATGCACAAGGCTTATTCCTCTAAGAAAAAGGAGATAAGATGTAAAATAGAAAAGAGACAAGGCTCTCCCTTTACCAAGTCAAGGAACAGAATAACAGAGCGGCAAAAAGAGGTCAATATATCAGAAATGCGTATCTCTCTCCAGGGTAAACTCCCAGGTAAGACACTGGTCAGAGAAATAGGCAAGCATCATCAAACTTAAGCTAAAAGAATCCTTTAGAGTCAGGAATCGCGGGAAGAACTAACAGCCAAAATGAAATCGAAAGAAACCCAAAGTATTTCTTCTCCTATGCAAATCAAAATCGAGAACAACGTCCAGCATTGGGCCCTACTTAAACAAGATGGGTCCTACACAGATGACAGCAATGGAAATGAGTGAGCTACTCCAGTCCCAATATGACTCAGTTTTTTAGCAAGAGCCGCAAACCAGACCTGAAGTCTAAGATCAAAAATGAAATTTTATGATAGAGCACAAAATATGATTAACACAAGCCTATCCGATGTTATCCTGACGCCAAATGAACTTCGTACAGGCGATAAATGACATGCCCATGCACATCTGCCCCAGGGCCAGACTCCATGGAACTCCTGTGTTTCATCAAGAACTGCAAGAAGCCCTTTCACAGTCCTTTTACATCCTATGGAGAGGGAGCATGGACGATGGGGGATCGTCCCACAGTTTAATAAAAACAACAGACATAGCCCCAAACTCCACAAAGGGGGCAGTAAAGCAACAGCAAAGAACTACAGACCATAGCACTAACAACCTTATCATAATAATCTTTGAAAGGGTCCTAAGAAGCAAGATCACCACCCATCTACACATAAGAACCCATCAGTTACACAACCCAGGGCAACATGGGTTTAGAACAGGTCGCTCCTGTATGTCCAACTATTGGATCACTACGACCAAGGTCCTAAAAGCACTAGAAGACAAAAAGAAATGCAAATGTAATATATACATCTTTGTCAAAAGCCTTCGCCAAGTGTGACCAAGGCGTATAGCGCAGCCAAAATGCGTGCTAAAGGAATAACAGTAAAAGTCGGTCGATGATCTAAAATTTTCCTCACTAACAAACACGAGAGTATCGTCAACAGAGTAAAGTCCGAGGCAGCTACGGTGAAAAGCTCTGTTCCACAAAGGCACAGTACTCGCTCCATCTTGTTTCCACATCCTCATATCCGCCATAGCAACCGAGGATTTCACCACATGCACCGTGTCTTCTTTGCAGATGACACCCGAATCCCTGCATGAATGTCTTCCATTGCAGACACTAGCAAGTCTCCGGCGGACATCAACAAATCTTTCAGTGGGCTGCAGAAAACAATATGAAGTACAACGATGAGAAATTTCAATTACTCAGATATTGGTAAACATGAGGAAATTAAATCTTCCATCAGAGTACAAAACAAATTCTGGCCACAAAATAGAGCGAAACACCAACGTCAAGACCTGGGAGGTGATCATTTCGGAGGATCTCACCTACACGGACCATACCATTGTATCATCGCATCTGCTAGAAAAATGACAGGATGGATCATGAGAACCTTCAAAACTAGGGAGGCCAAGCCCATGATAACACATCGCAGGTCATTTGTTCTATCTAGGCTGGGCATATGCTGCACCCTAAACAGCACCTTTCAGGCAGTTGAAATTGCCGACCAAGAAAATGTACAGAGAACTTTCACAGGCGCGCATAACGGAAGATAAATACACCTCATTACGGGAGCGCGTTGAGGTTCCTAAACCTGATTCCCTGGAACGTCATGAGGGATAGATACATGAATATATAAACTGGATAAATCCTAGAGGGATAGTACCGCACTTGCACACAAAATCACTCACTACGAAGCAAAATACTTGTCAGACGATGCACCAATCCCCCAATAAAAGCAGGGGTTGTCCCTACACGTTAAGGATACCAAAGACAATAAGTGTCAGGGGGCCCGAGACTTGTCAACTGCTCCCAGCCACACATAAAGGGTGATTACCAACAGACCCCTGGACAGTCTTCAAGCTGGCACTGGAACAAGCACCTAAAATCAGTTCCTGATCAGCCGGGCTGTGGCTCGACTTTTGGTTGCGTGCAGCCACAGCAACAGCCCTGGTTGATCGGGGGGTAGGCTCTGATCCAACCAGAGGCCTGTCACAGAACCGGGCCGCGGGGGCGTTAACCCCCGAACTCTCTGCGCTCGGGTAAACCCAGATGAACAGTAATTTGCATTAGCCATCGTAAATTCTAAGCTGTTGGGTAGCATTAGGGTGTGTTTTCGCAAAAAAATAATTATATCCAGTAATTAAATGGTCAGTGGAAATACAAAATTACTTTTTAATAACCTAATAATTGTTAATGTACAATAATTATATTCTGTGTACCCAGCTACCAAATCATATACAGTCCACACACAACCTAATTAACCAAGTAACTGGTTTTAATATTGTAATTATTAATATAAATTAGGTGGTTAGCGTTTGTGTGAGTGGTGAGGAGTGGAGCATCGAGGGAGTCATAGTCCTGCGACCCCTACTGTAACTTAATTAAGTCCCCACTTTTCTCACCTAAATTACTTGCATGTAATAATTCATTAATACCTCTACATCTCATGAAGGTAATTTTGGCTCACATAATAATTAGTTTCACAAAAACAGTTGTGCCCTACCAAACTATGGTCTTAACACCACTCCGAGGCCTGTGGGCTGGTTGGCTTGGTCTTTTGTATATAGCTCAACATATGGTCTGAGTTGTATTGATAAAGTAACTAGAAAGCGAAAACGTCAATAATAAGGAAGCCCAGATAAATGTAGAATATGTCTAATTTTTACTTAATTCGATAATCCAATGGTATTTAGTAGTGAGATGAGTGATCTACTAGTGTGAAGACCTGCCTAGTAAACTAAATTCCCTGAATCCCTTATTAAAATGTTGCCTTACTCACACTCCAACCTAATTTTCTTGGGGCTGAGGAATTCTTCCCTGTAGGGGTGAACTAATGTGAAACTGATTGGTAAAGTTGGAAAAAATGAATTTAGAAAAGATATAGGAAAGCACTGGATTGGTAAAAGAGTGTGAAATAAGGGGAACACACTCCCCGAATGGAGTCATTATACTAAAACCTTGGGTGTAAGTTTAGGATCTACCTATCATGGGTCAGTAGACCTGCTGCAGTGCACCTTCCTTAAGTAACGACCCCAGTGGAAGGTATCGTCGTGTAGTGTAACTACCCATGGTGAGGTGGTGAGGCGAGGAGACACAGCAGCAGCATCAGCATGTTGACGACAGACACAAGACTACACTGGTGGTAATGTTAGTTAAATAGTCGCCGTATTCTCCCGGGCCCGGGCCTTTTCCAAGTTTTCCTACACTGGTGGTAACTGCACTGACTGCTGTTTATTATAACTTACAGCCATTGGTTTGCCTACGTGCATATCCTCGGCGAGTCTGTGATCACTGTTTATCGCATCATTAAAATTAACATGCAAATAGTGATCATTACCTCTGTAACTTACTCGGCTATCAAAGCTTTAAGGCACACATCCCTGCCTATTAATGTATACTCTGTATACTTTGACTACTGTCCACAGGATGGGTATGAGGTGCAAAATGAAGATGATAAACTAACGAAAACTGTCAACAGTGATTGGTGCCACATCATTTACCTGCCTCAGCATGTGTTGCCATAAATCTACTCCAAAGATTGTGTGCCATATATAACTCCTCAACCATTGTTGCCAATAAATATTCCGTTAGTTGTGTTGCCTAAACCTAGCTAAAGCTCTGTTGCATATACATTTTCTCGCATTGTGCCACATGCCTACTCTCAAGAGGTGTTACAATATACTGAACCGTTAAGGGCATTGCCATACACTCAATCTTCAGCATGCCACATAATTTACCTTCAGAGTTATCACAAGCCTACTCTCAACTGTCTACCATAGACCTGCTCTCGCACAATGTTGCCAAAACAGCTTCTCATATTGCTGCTATATTTTGAGACACCGGAAAGAGCAAAAATCACGTCAAAAATGGTATGAAATGCTTTGGAACCAGGTGTACACCAACAAATCTCCAAAGAAAAAGGTAATGTCAGTGTCCATACAATGTTTTAAGTGTTATTAGTTTGGTCGTAAACAAAGTAAATCAGCAGCCAAAATACTTTTGCAGTATATGCTCTGGTGAGCATGTTTTCAGGGATTGCCCTAACTGTTAGGGCCTAACAGAAACAAACCCTAGTGTGCCCTTTGAATGGGAACCATCATGCTGTTCTCCCCTAGCTGCCCTTTAGGAAATCTACAATCCATCAAATTCTGGATGCTAAAAACAGGCAAATTCTAAAAACAAAAAAAAAAAACAACACTCCCCAAGCACCTCCAAAAATGTCACAGATTCGTTTCCCTAATTACTTGGATCTGATGGGACATCCACTCCCCATTTCTGACACAGACAGAAGATGTAAGCCATACACCCTGTCTTTCTTTGCGGAAGACAACCTGGATTGTTACAAAAAACGCGAATCTAAAAGCTTAGAGATCTCCAGTGAACACTAGAAAGGGACTGCCCTACCTAGCATTCCAGCCTGTTACAGTTTATTCCGTAACAATAGTAGTAACCTTGTCCAATTATCCATTATAAATCATAAGGATCAATAGTGCTTTAGGAGATTACAACAGGTAGGCTACTAACTAGAGAAATAAAATTTAATAAATTTAATAGTATATAAGTTGTCTAGAACGTAAATTATCAAAGTAAATTAAATCACATCAATCAAAATAAAATCAATCTCTCGAGTTTCAATATTATGTGGCTGAAAGCACATAGATATACACATTTATAAATCTAAGTACCATCAGGACATTACATTAATAAGATATTACAAATATGTACAAGTGTGAGTATGGCTTGTAAGTGATCTTAAGTAGTTAGCTATGTCTCAAGACTCAAATAAACTTTAAACAGTGACTGACAAAGTCCGTCAAAATAAACTAACTGTCTGTTTGACCCGACTGCAACGCCGCACTGCAGCAGAACAACAAAAGAATGCAAACCCAATAGCAAGGCAATAGCGAACTTGCGACACAGAATTGAGAACTGGGAAATAATAATAACGACACTAAGTAGGTACCATCAGCAGATCCTCCACAAAAGTAACAAAACTCCCATAATACTGAATCTTCGTCAGCATAGGTAAAACTGTGACTGTGCCAAAAACAGGAACAGTAAACGAAAATTAGGTCAGAAGCTATAGCTAAAGTACCTGAGATACTCAGAGTGTCTATGTAGACACACAACCACAGTACAACGTCGAAAATCACTAAGTCAATACAATGTTCTGAGTAACAAAGTTCTACAGAACTAACAAGAATAATTAGACAGACAATGCTCCCAACCACCAAGCGAGTCCTCTAGCAGACTGTCAGACTAGACCAGCTGTTCCACCAGCAAGCGAGACTCCTCCCAGCAGACTGTCAGACAGACAAGCTGGTCCAATCCAGGCAAGCGAGTCTCCGCAACTGTCAGACAGACAAGCTGTCCAACCAGCAGCGAGTCTCCAAGCAGACTGTCATTAAACAGACAATATGTCCCAACCAGCAAGCTGAGTCTCCTCAGACTGTCAGACAGACAATCTGTCCAACCAGCAAGCGAGTCTCCAGCAGACTGTCCAGACAGACAATCGAGTCCAACCAGCAAGCGAGTCACCAGCAGACGTCATACAGCCAATCTGTCCAACAGCAAGCGAGACTCCACAGACTGACACCTTCACTAGAGGTGAGGGACACCCCCCCTCGATCCACCGTGATAGCTTACGTGGACAACTGCAGCTCAGAAGCCGGCAGATAAGCGAGCGGACAAACAAGCGATAATTACAGTAGTTTGACAATCAAGACTAAACGGAAGGCACAGTTTAATATACATCTCTAACAACATAAGCTAAATAACAATCATTTGAAGCCTTTCAAAAACAATATAAGTTCAACGAGGAAAATTTCAACTACTGCAGATATGGAAACTGAGGAAATTAAAAATTGTCTGGGTATAACGCACAAATTCTAACCATACAGAACAGAGCAGAAAATAATGTGAAGGACCGGGAAGAGATAATATCAGAGATCTCCCCGTCAAAGACCACAACATGTATCTACCTAAAATGCTAGGAAAATGATAGGATGGATAATGAGAACCTTTAAAGCTTGGACGCCATGCCATGGATGATTCTCTTCCAATCGCTTGTGGTTTCTTAAGGCATGGAAAACTGCTGTACACGAACGCCCTCCCCCATCAAGGCTGGCGACATAGCAGAACGCTGAGAGTTGTACAAAGAACTTTCAACAACGGCACACATAAGTACAGATAAGGCCCCTAAACAACTGGGAACGGTTGAAGTCCTTGAACTGTTTTCCCGGAAGGCAGGCGAGAGGAGATAAAAGATAATATACACTTGAAGGACCTGGATGGATTGAACCAAACTACGACACGAAAATCACTCTATAAGAAAGCAAAAGCTCGGCAGAATGCAACATTCCTCCGACTAAAAGCAGGGGCGCCACGAGTGGCACTTAGAGACAACACAAGAAGTGTCCCGGGGCCCAAACTGTTTAACTGCCTCCCACATACATAATGGGATTGCCATAGACCTCTGGGTTTCTTTCAAGAAGCAACTGGACAGGCACCGAAGTCAGTCCTGACCCAACGCCGGGCTGTGGTTTCGTAGCGCAGCTTGCGTCGGCCAGCAGTAACAACCTGGTTGATCAACCCTGATCCACCATGAGGCCTGGTCCTCAGACAGGGCCGCGGGGGGCGGTTGACCCCTGAAACCCCTCTCTAAGAAAATGCCCTACTGCCACGCTCTAACCAATTACAATGTTTGAGAATTCTGCCCCTCCTGCAGCACCCAACCTAACCCTAACATACGCCGAAGCACCAGACCATCATCAATCCCTATGTCTCCCTGGACCTACAGAGGTCGATGAGAGGTACACTGGATGTCATGTGGCCAAGGAGATTGCAGGGTAGCAATGTTTAAGCTCTGCTTCCTCTATTGTAAATGATTTGTTTAGTACCAATGAGCCAGGCGCTAAGTCATCCCAAATAATGTGAACTCAATAATGAACCAGTCCCCTCATAACAGGAAGTAATTGTGCCCTCCACAACCACACATACACAAATTTCATTATTCAACCAAGACCCCAAATGTAATGGAAGACCCAGTTTGAAACAACTCGACCTAGTTTATTAATACCTGCACTCTGAATTTGCCCCAGACACTGATAGCCACATTCTAACCGCTATCGAAGCTGACCCCAAAAGAACAAGTACAGTGGACCCCCCGCATAAACGATCACCTCCGAATGTGACCAATTATGTAAGTGTATTAATGTAAGTGCGTTTGTACGGGTATGTTTGGGGGTCTGAAATGACTAATCTACTTCACAATATCCTTATGGGAATTAATTTCGTCAGTTACTGGCACCGTGAACATACTTCTGGGTGAACAAATATCGTTAACTCTTGGTCCAATGTAGTTTCTAGTGAAACTCAAAGTGGACTTGCATATTTCCATATGGAGCCCCCGGCTGTCTCCAAACGTAAGTGTTTGTTGAATTGGAAGCCTGAAACTGGAATGATAGCCACCGTTTGTTCAGTTGAAGAATCTGAACACATCAGTTAATAGCACCAGGTAGCAGGGAGAAGAGGAAATAGCCGATACACAGATACTGCACACAGAACTACAATCCTCCCTTTGCTGAGTCGAACAGAGAGAGTTTTGCTCATCAACTCGCACTATACTCTCAGATACCAACTCTCTGTACGCAGCAAAAACATCAAACTTCACAAAATATTGGGATTACCATTTTTTACAAATTAATATTGAACATTTCTGTTAGCAAAGCTAATCTCCTTGAAGTCAAACTACAGAATCACAACCCTGACAACTTCCTTCGTTTATTTTTTGGGGGGGGGGGGTGGTGGGGGGGGGGGGGGGGGGGGGGGGGGGGGGGGGGTGGGGGAAAGTGAAACGTCTGCAGTGCAGACCAGAGTCCAGAAATATAAGAATCCAGGTTACTAGGAACCCATGGGTAAAGATCACTATTTATGCTTAGATACCACTTTTCCCCCCCAAAACATGACAGAAAAAAAAGACTTTAATTATTGCATCTATAAAGTCAAAAAGAGGTATAACATAAACGAGTTGTCTTACCCAAAAACGTCAGAACCTCCTGTAATAGAAGTCAGAAAACTTAAGCGAGAGAATAATGACACAATACACCAATGCTGTCACACGAGATGGGAAATTCTTGTTAGAAAACAAATGGTAGGTCACTGAACACATCACAAACGAGAAATGAATCTATTCACGATTTACTCAGGATACTAATCTTACAGAAAATAACTAAACAATTCCGAACTTAAAAGCCTACGTAGTGTAGTGTAAGTTTTTGCTCCATTATTGTTCAAATTTCATTGTACAATCTCTTAGTACTTAAATAATCAACTACCTCATTTGTGGATATTTACTAGTAATCATAAGTCACCTTATGTAATTTTTCTATTTACTATTGTCTGCTTAAACATTACTGACTTGATACTTTCTCTGTCATATTACTACCACATATTTTTTTAAATACTATCATTATATTACTTACTAAAATTAACAAATATCATTTTTACTATAAATTCAATTTATCACATTTTGACATTTATTAACATTATTGTCTAATTACCTTTACCTGTTTTTAATACCAACATTTACTATCTTATAGTACTCATAATTACCTTTACTGCCAAATAACCTCTTGTATAACACCAGTGCAATATTGAATGAAATAAACATTACTTTTTCACTTTTAGTAATCCATTATTTATTACTAGAAATTTTTATAAACACCATATTTACTACAGTCAATTTAACTTTTTACATTAAACATTATATTAAACTTCCCATAACATTTTGTTTAGCCAAATTTTCAAGTTTGTATATTCAACTCCAACCTTTATATTAACCTTTTGTACCTGTGTAACCTGTCTACCATCTTAATATCATAATAATAACCAAGACCATTACCCTTGTTATTTTTTACTATTATTCTTTTGGTACTTTAATTGTGATTATATTTAGTCAATTAAATCTAGTTAAACTCTGATTCTTGTCAACAACCTATACCAGACTATGCAATTGCAAGTATCATTTCAATTTGTAATTTTATATTATAAGTTTATATTATAATTCCTACTCTAAGATTGTTTTCATATCTTAGTGACTATATTGTGTGTGCAATTAGTGTATATTTCAATTATATATTGTTCAAGGCCCTTAACTATCTTTTGCTAACTAGTACCAACTACCTCATATATATTCTTTTGCTACCTTAAACTTGTATATTTTAAATCTGTCAATTTAAATCTAGTTATAAATCTAATTCTTGTAAACAACTTATATAACACCTTAGTGGCAATTTACAATGAGAGTCCTTGTGCCTTTTTATATTAATAGATTTAAACTCAGTTTGTACTATAGTCAAAACCAAATTCCATTATATTAGACCATATTGCAATTACTAGTGGAGAGACTGCTTGCTATTTTAATTAGTATTGTTATATAATTAGATTAAATCTAGTTGTACTATAGCTCATTCTAGGTCAAAAACATAGAATCCACAAAAGTCATTATATTAAACTTTAGTGGAAATTATTAGATTACCACTTTATAGTTCACACAGAACTTATATAGTCCCCCCTTTTATATTATATTTTATATATAAATTTCTAACTTTAAAGAATTACCTTTAAAGTATAACCCTACTATCATATTCCCAATCCCCATTATTTGTCATCACTTATTGTTACCACAAATTATTTAGTCCTTTATATTGTCTCCTTTATTTTAGCTTAAAAACTACCTAGCTCCATTATTTTTACATTTTGTTAAATAGATTCAGGTGCAATTTTTTAGCTTTAGAATATTTTACTTTGTTGATACTTAATTTCTAACTATAGAATTCACTAACATTCTTTATGATTACAAGCATTGATCCTAACCAACCTCTTATTCCTATATAGCGATCAGATCTTTAAGCACAATACTATGACCTCCTAGCATTACAAAATCATGCATGCAGATGTCCAATCATTACACTAACTGAAACCTGGCTAAAGCTGAACTACAGATGTCTATGCCATTCCTGTTACAACAGCCATACACAACTGTAGGGCCAGACCACAAAGGTGGTTGGCACAGCTATATACTACTCAGAACCAACTAGAATGTATCACTAATATACTTGCACAACAGGGCTGAACATGGGGAATATATAATAAGCTATAGTTCAAATCCAAATACCTACAATAACCTCTCACAGTGATAAACATCTACAGAGTTCCACAAACAAACATTAGCCACTTATCAAAATAACCATAGGACGTATGATAACTGCTGCACGCATGAACAAAGCACACTACTACTCTCAGTGACTTCAATATAAATCTCCTGCAAGACCAGACCCACACGTTACTGAATTCACAAACACAATGAGTAACTGCATGTTGCTACCAACAGTAAAGCCAAAACCTAACAAGAGAAACGGAGACAAAGTTTCCCAACTTGACGCACATCTGGACCAACCCATATCCCCTTTAAACCCTCATGAGGGTTTTGGGACGAACTAGTAACGTCTTAACGCGTAGGTTTTTTGACGTACTATTTACACATAAATCTAGCGGCCCCACAAATCTATTGGAGTAAAGCTGTAGGCCTTCATATGAAAGAATGGGTCTATGTGGTCAGTGTCACATCTAAAAAAAAATCCCTGCACACCACACAGAGCATAATGTAGAAAAAAAAAACTTTGACCATTGTTATTTATTAATAAATCAGCGAACTTTGAGTGTATTTTCGTATGGCATTTAATTTTGTTTATTCTAGTATTTCTTGGTCTCCTTTTATAGAATGGGAAGACCAATTACGAGAAATTGAGATGATTTTGACTGGTTTTACAATGAAAGGTGCCTTGAAATTGAGCACAAAGTAGCCAGAAATGTTCGATTTTTACCAAACAACAAAAGTAAACATCGTACCAGCGTGCAATACAACGTCAACTGTGGAGTCTAAATATTCTTTCACAAGTGCACCAATAATATTTATACATTTTTTCCAACTAATGCAGTAGCTGCATAACATAAATCTATATTTTTGTGAAAGAAAAATCAAAGATGAAAGCAAAAGAATATAAGATGGGCCTTGAGACGTGACTAATGACTAAGGAAATGTCATTTTAGTGCCAGGAATTTGCCTTTCTTGTTTAGTATTCTGACCCGTATTCCGGAAATTGGCATTTTTTTGAAATTTGTGTGAAATTGGCAAAATTGCTAATTCTTACCACTGTACTGATAGTTTGAATTTCATAAATGGGTGGTTTCTTGCACCCACCGCTCGGATAGAAAAAAGGAGTTCAGCGAAATATACATCGTTTTTTGTCGACAGTACAGTTGAAAATAGGCCGAAAATGGGCTCAAAGTGGGCAAAATCGCCGATGCGTAAACAACGCCGAGACCGCTAACATGGCGAGAGCATAAATCCGTAAGTTATCTATCAAATTTCAAACTTTTTCGTGTCTTTAATGCATCGGAAAAGATTCTCTAATCTTTTCATACGAGAAAATAATTTTTTTTTTTTTTTAGAATTTGGCCGACCCTGAGAACGAGTTATCGAGAGGGCCTGTCGACCCTCAAGGGTTAAAATCAGCATAATACAGATAATACACAGACCACACCTACATTCCTCATAGACAACTCTTGTTAAAATACCCCAATACACTATTTAAATCACCTTCAGAAAAACTTCACAATGAGGCAGCCATAATAACTTCACAACAGCAGTAACAAACATTGAACTGCACACTGGTTAGACAAATCTATACAGATATTGAACGAATGTTTTAAATAAGTTTCTGAAAAAGACCCAATAACCTCTATAACACCACTGCCGCTAAAAAAAAACTAAACAGAAAATGACGCTAAGAGACAGAACAGTCCTGGCTAACACCCAGCATTCTCAAATCCATAAATACAAAACACCGATATGAAAACAGTACAAATGGGTCACATAACAGAGACCAAACAAAAACGTTACCACTCGTCAATCCTAACCAGCCAATAAGAAGGCGAAAAAAAAACTGTATTATGAGAACAGTTATCCAACTTACTAGGTGATCTAAAAAGACCTGGAAACCTATCAGAAATTCTGGGAACAAAAAAGATATCACGACATAGCGAAATAAAATTAGTCAAAATGCAGATGAACCCCAAGCTCCCACCAACAGAAACAGCAAACAGACTCAAAGATTTCTTCTCCACTATAGGACAAGAACCTTGCCAATAAAATCCCAAGCTCAGAACCTCCCACCAAATGACTACCTCACTGGCGACTACCCGATCACAAACAGTTCCTAGCTCTGACTAACCCATACGAAGTCTCCTAATTAAACAACACATCTAAAAAACAAGGCAGGAGATGTAATACCTTACCAACCCATTATTACAAATAAGTTCACGAAGTACTAACACCAATCATAGCAACACTCTTTAACAAATCAATTGAATCCTCCACCAAACAGGGGGAGTTAATTAACTATAGGCCAATATCCAATTTACACCCTCTCTCAAAAATCTTCGAAAATTATTCATAAACGAATCTACTCCTACCCTCAACTTCCAAACACATTCTCCAACCCCTGCCAATTTGGATCAGGCCTAATAAAAAACTAGTATGCTATTATACACACGCATAGAACATAAATGACACTGCAATAGAGATAAAAGAAGGTCCACTGGGGATCTTCATTGACTTACGTAAAGCTTTTGATATCAGTAGCCAGACTTGCTCCACCGTAAAAATTGTCCACAACTATGGTATTAGAGGGCACTCCCTCATCTACCTCAAGTCATACCTCACCAACAGAAGCCAATATGTGTCACAAATGGGGCAAGCCTTTCCGCTCAACCAATTAACAGTTTGGTGTCCACAGTGAAGTGTCCCTAGGCCCTCTTCTCTTTCTCCTATAAATAATGACCTAGCAAAATAGCTCGCAATTACTCAAACCCACACTTTTTGCAGATGGAACACTACATACGTCTTTACCTCACCCGAGCCCATTCACGCTAGCCAATACTGTAAACACCGAATTACAGAAAATAATCTACCTGGATGAGACTACAAACTTACACTAAACCAATGACAAAAACCAACTTCATTCAGTTTTGGTAACAGAGCTACAGATGTACCTCTTAACATAACGATAAACAGATCACCTATCACAAAGCTAACAGAGGGAAAATTCTAGGAATCCACCTTGAATAATAGACTCAAAATTTTCATACACATATACAACAAATTTCTCAAGAAAATTTTCCAGAGACTGTATGCATAACAAACGAAGATACGGTACTATGATCCACAGTCAGCCCACCTGGCCCTTTATCACTCTCTTATTTACCCCCTATCTCACCTATGGAATTTGTGCATGGACTCAACAACAATTACCATCTCAGACCACTAATTTACCCAACAAAAGGCTGCAGTTAAGAATGATAAACAAATCTCACTACAGGCAGCACACTCCAGCAATATTACAAACACTCAACTACACTCACCATACAAAAAACATCCTCCTTATTACTGCACCTAGTTACATAGCATAGACACTTAACTCAGATATTAAAACCCTCCCCAAACATCTCCTTGCCACCCCCAACAGAACACATGACCGCATAACACAAGGCACAGATCACTCTTTGATGTTCCTCGTGTCCATCTCACGCTATGCAAAAACTCATTGCACATAAAGGCCCAAAATCTGGAATTCACTTACCATGTAAATATAGAAGAAACACTACCTGTGTTATAAATTCAAGTCTCTCTCAAAGATCACTTACTCACTCAAAACCAAATAAATACAGAATTAACTGAACCTTAAAAATTGTAGATCCTATATTTACTCACAATATATCACACAAATGTTTAAACCTAGGACCCAATCTAACTTTGGTTATTTTTTTAAATACACTACCCTAACAGAAAACTACTCCATTCGACTGAATTACAGCAATGCAAGCAACCATATGAACCTGTCTTTTGTATTAGCCAGTTGTGCTTTAAGTTATCTGTTTCAATAACGTTTTATCACTGATATTCATCATTGCATAGTTAATCTTAAGTTTAATTTTAATCCAGCCCGTAATGCTATGCAAATAAGTGGCTTTGCATTCTGCTCTTACCTGTAATTTTTTGTACCTCTGTATTGTAAGCTAAATTACTATATAATAAATAAATAAATTAACATAAAAGATACGTGGTTACTCACTGTCTTGAAATCGAGAGGACCGCAATTAGTGAGTGGCCGTCCCTATGAAACTAGGACAGCCACTCCACATATAGGTGAAAACAGTACAGCAATAGAACGAACGACCTCACATAGTTCAGTAATAGTATGGAACTGGTTATTTTCCTCCTAGACAACCATATATGTATCCATTTCCCCTATACAATAGTGAGTAGAAATGTTCCAACACTCATGACAGGTTGGTTTTAATGCCCATTCAACCCGCACTCTTCAACTGCGGCCCGCAGCCATCCCCGCAGGTCGACCTAAAAGGAAAGCAACAAATAAATATAAATGACAGCAAGAAATCTCTCATTTCAAGGGCCCATGTTCTTTAAGTCATATGTAGGCCCACACCGGGGACACTGACAAGACTTAACCAACAGAAGATTGTGAGCCTAGACCATTGCAGTCGTCTCTCCTGATGGAAACGTAGGATCAGACCACATAACACTTACAAGCATCGCCATTCAATAATAACCCATAGTCCTTTTCCGATAACCAAACCTAAAAACCTGGATAATTTGATCCTCCATGACTACCTAGCAATGACCTTGATGTTTTCGCATAAAAACCACCCAGAAGAAAGTTAGGGACTGCATGAAAAATTAACAAGTAAGAGTGAAAGGGGCACCAACAAACAGACAACCGACAAGGCTAACACTGGAGAAGGCCGAAGAGAATTAAATAACATCACACAACATAAAAGTGAAATATAGAAATATCTTTGTTCTTTTCTTCAAGCTATTCAATACAACGTCAACCTGAAATTCTGGATCAAAACCCCAGCTCTGGGGGCAAATCATAAGCCTACCCTTTAAATTATACAGTCCGTCACCGTGATGATTGATGAGGAAGTTTGAATATCATCTTGATGTGTCACAATACCAAGCCAGTCTGATGGTGAAGTGTGGAGAAACATTCTCTCACACAATAATAGTACAATATTAATAAAACCATTACCAGTAGTCAACGCATGGGAGATGACCAAAAACCGAGATGCCTACATCCATTACCATTAATTGATACGTCTACTCTTGGACAAGGAACACCCCCTAACAAGACAATCACACTCAGAGAGATGATCAAGTATAGGCAGAATAAGTAATAAAGCCACTGGCCTCTTAGCATAACGGTGAAACAAGTAAAGTTCTTACCCAGAAATTGCAAAATGTCTCTGGTAAAATCTTTAATGCCATCTTGGCCTCAGGACAATTTCCAGTGGCTCTTATGACAGAAAGGATTATATTAATTGCAAAACCCAATAAAGACAAACATAAACCAGAGAACTATAGATCTATCTCATTAACTTGAAGTCACTGATAAAGCCCTTTGAGAAAATCATTTCCAAGATTAAACTACTACATGGAGTACAATCACCTCTTCATTGAAAAGCAGTCTGAATCAAGACTCACAAGGAACCCACATGCTAAAAATATCATCTTCGATGCTGTTGACAGCCTGAGGAAACAGGGCAACTTGCTGTAATTGCAACCATGGATTACACAAAGCTTTTGATAGCTTGTGGCATGATGGACTCATATTTAAACTGGTCGCCTACCTGACCACAACTAGACCTTTCTCAGATTTATATACAACTTCTTATCAAAATGAAAAAATCATCCCTACCTTTAACGGCAAGTCGGCAGTCTTTCACACCGACAGCTGGAGTACCACAAGGCTTGTGCCTTACCCCCGATACTATTTAACATATATGTAAACGATCTCCCTCAACCAGATTTTCAATGATACTATCGTCCCCTTTAATTTGCTGATGATGTTATCGATGTATTTTTCATCCACCCACGTAAGGGGAAAATATAGTACGAGAGGGTAATATAAAAAATGAATACGAAACTACGAAGAACAGAAAAATTTGGGAGAAGAAATAGAGAATCATGACCAACCAGACAAACTCCTTATCGGGCACCATCGGATGTTTGCAACACCCAAAAGAAGACAAGGGGGGTATTACCATCGAGGTACACCTATTGTCTTTAAAAACCCAACAAGATCCTGGGATATGAGATAAACAGATTACACCACTCCAAATCTCACATCACTAGAAAGATAAATTAGCCAAAGCCCGCCTCAGCAATCTATACAGGTTTAATCAAGCCCCTTCCCACACAAAAAACACCTGTACAAGATGTTGATAAGACCATGCTAGAATATCCCTGGTACCCATGTCATTAACAACTAAAATCAACATGCTACATCTACAGAGTCCGGATTAGAGCACTCTGCTTCTCACAGGTACCAGAAGGAGAGACAGAATCTGAATGAAATATCACACATCCAACAGGACATAGATGCAATGAATGTAAGGCTTGATAAACTAAAGAAGAGACAACTAAAACACATGCGAGAACTCTATATACCAGACAGAGAAAAAAAACCCCTCCCCAACCGCAAATACCACCGACAAACATCAACACACTACCCACAGAACTCAAAGAATGACCCTTCAGCAGAGAGTGTGACGTTTCATCCACAGGGATAATTTCCAGAGACCAAAGATCCTGAGCGACCTCCCAGAAGATATAGATGAATGGGTAACACCGGAACCCTTTTATGTCCAATAAGGACAACACACCCCAATTCATGGAGACTTCCCTTATGACTTATCAACTCTTACATGTAACCAGTTAATATCGGCAAACCTACTATGGTAGGACACCACTTTCTGAAGAGCTGAGTCAGCCAGTATTCCATGAAGCAATCAACTATGTCAATTGCCTTGCTATCTTTCATTTTCAGCGTTGTGCAATCATAAAAAATGCAATTTGCAAAGGGTATATCCCTTGCCAACTCAGAGTCATGCAATTATACATTTGTTATAACTGTGTGAAACTGATGGGAAAGTTTTTATACCCAATTCAGTGAAAATGATTTCATTAATGACACTACACATACATGTACATTTATTAAAATGCACCCAAAGTGGTTGAGCCACTTACCATTATTATCCCACCTAACCCCCCAAACCCCCCAACACCCACCCTTTCCCCATATTTTCATCTTTACTCATTCTTCTTCCTTCCCCATCTTACCAAAGTCTGGTCATACACGTTCAGGTTCAAAGTTACACCACACATTGCCCTTAGACATGACCCTCTCCACTGCCTCCACCCGGCTTTGCCCTGCATGATACTGGCTTTCTTTGTACTTAGCAAATCAAAATTGTAATTACACATTGTGAACTATGCAAAGAAATAAAATCCTTAAACCTTAATCGTTGATTAACAACTAAAATCAACATGCTACAGCTACAGAGTCCCTTCTTTGCCTCCATGGGTTTTTGCTGAAAAATGGCAATAAAATTCAAATTCAAATTCAAATTCAAATTCAAAGTTTATTCTCTATAAGGATTACAATGCTGGGGTTTACAGAAATTTGGTTATTGTGTGGTTTACATGTAGTAAAATAGTGATTACGAGTGTACCACTAGAACGCTTAGCATGGCTAGGCATTTCGGGCAGATTAGTTTTATTCTTAATTTTAAAATATTACAAATTATGAGGTAAGTTGGTATTATGGCTAAGTGACTAAATACTAGTTTGTGAGTTTAGCAATGTGAATGCTTTTGTTTTGGCACAGTACATAGTTTCAGTATTGGGGTATCACAGGATTCATTATTTTAGATTGAGATTAATATTTCTGTTTAAGGTATGTTAAAGATATAAGCGTTCATGTTTTAGAATTAATGAAGAAAATAGAGATTTTTAGACAAGAGATAGCCTGTGGCCTTAATGAAAAAGTCGTTACACAATTAAAAGAATGAGGTAAATATATGAGTTTGTGATGAATAACTGACTTGACTGACTGACTGAATTGAAATGACTGACTTTACGGGGTTACTGACTGACTTATTTGACTGTGTACTTGACTGACTTGACTTTCCTACTGACTTACTTTACTGACTGACTTGACTGATTTACGATTTAAAGTAGACTTTTTCACTGAAGAGGACTCTGACAAATCTAGAAGCAGTGCTGTGAAACGGTGTCTAGAGCAGCTGATACATTTCCATCAGCTGTATAATGTACTGCAGGGTAAAATAGTCCAGAAAATTCATTACAGAAATTTTTACACACTCCAGTACAACCATCAACTTCATACCAGAACCCCTACCATCCCCCTCAGCCCGTAGGACCACAACATAACTCTCCACTCTCTTCACAGTCATCCACAAAACCAGCACCCACAATTTAAGGTAAGAAATACTATTATTTCTGTTGCATTCGTAGTCTTAAGCAGTAAAAACAGCATAATATCATCAAGACAATTAACTACAAATTTCATATTCAATTTTATTTTTGTAAGATCTGGAGGTCTAAAAAAAAAGTTGTTTGGCTTTTTTGGGACCCCCTCCCCCCCATGAACATAAACCCTTTTTACCCTAAGTTTCCCCATTTTTTCCAACACGGTTTACCTAACACAAACATTTTTAGAAACATAACTACCATGTAATATTCTTCTTTTATATATCTAATTGTAATAGTACATAATAAAAATTTACCCATCCATACCTATGTTAAGTTTTAACTATGGTGGAACCTCGGTTTTCATCTTTAATTCGTTCCTGAAAGTTTGGGCGAAAACCAAATTCAATGAAAACTGAAGCAATATTTCCCATGAGAAAAATGTAAATCCAATTAATCCATTCAAGACACCCCAAACGTATAACAAATTATACATTTTATAGAGAATAACTATAGTTTTACATACAGAAAACAATGAGAAATAAATATGAGTGGAAATAAAATATAACATAACTTTTCCTCTTATTGAAGACTCTTTGTTTGGGGTATGGAAAACGGCGATGAGGGGAGGAGGGAGGAGAGGTTATTGTTTGGAAAGGGGGAATCCCCCTTCCATAAGGACTTCAGGTATCAAGTCCCTATCCGGGGTTACTTCCCTTCTTTGTCTTTTACTGGCACTAGGACCAGCTTGAGAGTCACTGGACCCCTGTCACACAAAAAATCTCTCCAGAGAGGTCTGTTTCTGGCATCTCTTTAAGATTTGCCTAAAATGGGACAAGGCATTGTCATTGAGCATGTTGCAGACATGGCTTGCAACAGCTTTGATAAATGATATTTCTCCACAAAGCTTTGCAACTCACTCCACTTTGCATACATGTCCTTAATCACTGAAGAAGGCACATTCTTTCCTCTCTTTTCCTCCTCCTCCTCTGAAGCAATTCATTGTGTTTCTCACCTTCTTTATCAAAGGGCTGGCACTAGGAACTTTCTTTGGCCCCATGGTGGCTTATTTAGCAGTCACACTCAATAACAAGCACAAAAAACAATAGATTATTACGAAATGTTTCTTATGAATGTGCAGGGTAGTGCTCACTCGATGATATAACAAAGCCAGACTGACTCAGAAACACTTGTGTGGGTGAGGGTAGGCAGACACATTCGGTACAGTGGACAAAAACCAAGTTGATGAACAAAAACCGGGACAAAATTTTGATGAAGAAAGTCTTCGAAACTGAATTCGATGAAAAAAAGGGTAAACGAATACCAAGGTTCCACTGTAGTGTGTAAGCACTAGGATTAGTCTGCCTGAAATAGAATTTTTATTCTTTTTATGTATTCTGATTTCTGCCCATTTATGTACACTGCATTACCAATCAGCCTGTCAGTCTTGATGCAGGAGAGAACTACCTTTCTGACACTGTGTCTCCATCATGTAACTCCATCAAAAGTCTGAGGAACCAGTTTGTACCTTCAAACACATTAATCTAACTTTTCTCAAAACAATTAGCAAGATTCTGGCTCAAACTGTAGCTGACCACTGATCACAAAGGCTGCAAAATGATTCTTAACCTTACCCATCAAAACGAGTTCCAATTATTTTTAAGATTTTTTCAACACATTGTTATGAGATAAATGAAGAATTACAGTGAAATAATGTAAATACAATTAATCCGTTCCTGACACCCAGAAGTATTAAAACCAAAAATTCTTTTACATGAAATATAGATGTACAGTGAACCCCCGCATAGCGACTTTAATCCGTGCAAGAGGGCTGATTGTTATGCGAAATGATCGGTATGCGAATGAATTTTCCCCATAAGAAATAATGGAAATCAAATTAATCCGTGCAAGACACCCAAAAGTATGAAAAAAAAAATTTTACCACATGAAATATACATTTTCCTACACACAAAGAGAAGGATACATGCACAATAGTAGAGTAGTACATGCACAATATATATTGTGCATGTACTACTCTACTAAATGAAGAATAAATGACACTTACCTTTATTGAAGATGCAGCAATGACTGATGAGACACTGTGTCCTGGGAGTGCCTTTTCCTCCTGAGTACTGTAGGTCCTGTTTGGCATTTTCTTCCAGAAAAGGCCTTATCACACTGTGTATGCCACTACGATTCTTAAATCTCTCAAACCAACCTTTGCTGGCTTTAAATTCACCAATATGAGCACTAGTTCCAGGCATTTTTCCCTGTTCACCTGGTGTTAGTCGACTGGTGTGGGTTGCATCCTGGGAGACAAGATTAAGGACCCCAATGGAAATAAGTTAGACAGTCTTCGATGACACTGACTTTTTTTTGGGGTTATCCTGGGTGGCAAATCCTCTGGGGTTAATTGTTTCTTGGTATTCTCAATAAGCCACACCAACAACGGTGCTACAGCAGCAGCAGCAGCAGCAGCAGCTGACAGTGATACAGCAGCAGCAGACGATGCTACAGCAGCAGCAGACGGTACTACAGCAGCAGCAGACGGTACTACAGCAGCAGCAGACGGTACCTACAGCAGCAGCAGCAGCAGCTGATGGTGGTACAACAGCAGCAGCAGCTGACAGTGCTACAGCAGCAGCAGACGATGCTACAGCAGCAGCAGACAGTACTACAGCAGCAGCAGCAGCTGTACCACCAATAGTAGCGATGGTTGATTGGGGTTTATTATACAACCTGGCCAGCTCGGAGACACGCACTCCACTTTCATACTTATCAATGATCTTTTTCTTTATCTCTATAGTAATTCTCACCCTTATTGCTGTAGGGTTGGCACTAGAAGCTTTCTTGGGGCCCATGGTCACTTATTTTCCAGAAAAAATCACCAAAAACACTGTAATAATACGAAATGTTCCGATTGTATGCTTGGATGTTACCGCGGAGGCTGGCTGGTAAACAATGCCACCAGCGGCACGTGAGGCTGGCTAAGGGCGCACATTGGACGCGTCTCGGACGAAGAGCGGTGAGCGGGTTTTTTGGGCGGTATGCGAGGCAAAATTTTTGCGATAAAAGCGAGCGGTATGCGGATTGAACGTATGCAATGCGTACGGTATGCGGGGGTCCACTGTAGTACATAAACAATACAATGGGACATGATGATGAAACTTTTAACAGCGTAACACTTACCTTTATTGGCGATTCTTCTTAGTGTATGGAAGACTGGAGAAGGAGAGAGATTGAATTAGTTACTGTTGGAAGGGGAAATCCCCTTCCATCAACACCTCAGGGACCAAGTCCTTTTCTGGGGTTACATACTTTCTTCTTCTGTTTCTTAAACCCTTTCAGGTCAACAGGCCTTCTCAGAGACTTGTTCTCAGGGTCGGCCAATTTTCAAAAAAAAAAAAAATTATTTTTTCCTATGAAAAGATAGAGAATCATTTCCCGATCATAATGACACCAAAAGTTTGAAATTTGATGGAAAACTTACGGAATTATGCTCTCATGAAGTTAGCGGTCTTGACGATGTTTACGCATCGGCGATTTTGCCCACTTTGAGCCCTATTTTCGGTCAATTCAAGTGCACTTGTCGACAAAAATCATAACTATTTCGCTAAAAACTCCAGTTGTTCTATCGAATGAGTACAAGAAACCACCCATTTACCGATTTCAACTACCCAATACAGTGGTCAGAATTTAGCAATTTTGCCAATTTCACAAATTTCAAAAGATGCCAATTTTTGAATAGGGTCCAAAATAAACAAGAAATACATTCCTGGCACTAAAATAACATTTCCTCTGTTCATTAGTCATGTCCCATCCCCCTCTTACATTCTTTTGCTTTACACTTTGAATTTTTATTCTCACAAAAAAATAGAAGATTTAATGTTATGCAGACTACTGCATTAGTGTAGAAATGGTATAAATAATATCAGCGCATTTGTGAAAGAATATTAGACTCACTAGTTGATGTGTATTGGATGCATAGCATGATTTGTTTACTTTTGAACTTTGGTAAAAATTGAACATTTCTGCTACTTTGAGCTCAATTTCAAGGTACTTTTCATTGTAAAACCAGTCAAAATCATCTCAATTTCTGTAATATGTCTTCCATTCTATAAAATGAGTTCAGAAAAACTAGAATACAACAATAAATATCATATGAAAATACAGTGCAAAGTCGCTGTTTTAATCCAAAAACACGGTTAAAGTTTTTTTTTCTCATTACGCACTGTGTGCTGCAGGATTTTTTTATACCATGCACACTGACCACATAGATCCATTCTTTCATATGTAGGCCTACCAGCTTTCTCTCACTAATTTGAGGGCGCTAGAATTTAGGCATACTACTACATCAAAAACCCTGGTGCATAAGCCGTACTAGTATGGAGTCCTGTCTCACAAAAAAAGTGTCCAGAGAGCTCTGTTTCTGGCATCTCTTTAAAACTTTCCTAAAATGGGCAAAGACTCTGTCACTGTAACAAGTTGCCAATATGGCCTGCAACATCCTTCTCAGGGTGATGTTTCTCCATAAATCTTTCCATCCTACCCCACATTTCAAAAATCTCCTTAATTTCTGAAGAAGGAACCTTCTTCTATTTCTCTTCCTACTCCTCTGCAGCAAGATTCTGAGCTGCAGTCTGTTGCTGTTCCTGCTGAAGCTCTTGCAGCTCCTCAGTGGTTAGCTCTTTGTTGTGGTCCTCCATCAACTCTTCCACATCCTCCAGACTCGCATCCAACCCCATGGAACTCCCCAATGCCACAATAGATTTCACACTGACATAGGCTCATCAGGGTCAGCCACAAACCCTTCAAATCCCTCTTGTGGACACAATCTGGCCACAATTTTCTCCAAGCAAACAACAGCTTCCTTGATTTCCTTTTCTTTGCTATGAGGAAGATATGGTTGTATGGGTTTGTTATACATCCTGGCCAGTTCAGCCACATGTACGCCACTCTCATATTGTTCAACGATGTTTTTCTTAAATTCAATCGTGTTTTCTCACCTTCTTTACAAAAGGCTTGGCACTATGAGCTTTCTTTGGAGCCATGGTAGCTTATTTTGCACTTAAAAGCACTAAAATGAATGGAATATTAATGAAATATTTCGTATGAACAAGGGAGGGGAACCGTCGCTCACTGGTAAACAATGGCACACTGGCTGGGAAGGGAAGCTGAGGTGGCTCAGAGCCGTGAGTACGCGCCCAGGACGAACGACGATTAGCGAGTCACCAACCACCACCAATGTTTGGACGAAAATAATGCAATTTCCGAAAGGACTACTATCGAGCCCGACGATTATCGAGGACTACTGTATTCCTTCTACAAATGCAGCTTAAAATTGGGCTCTTCTAATTTTAATTTTACTGTATTAACCCTTAAACTGTCCAAACGTAGATCTACATTTTTTCAACATTTGAAAGTATGTAAAAAACGTAGATCTTTTTTTGTTTTTTTACATTTGAAAACGAG
The DNA here is from genome assembly GCF_026875155.1 of Cherax quadricarinatus. Lineage (NCBI taxonomy): Eukaryota > Metazoa > Arthropoda > Malacostraca > Decapoda > Parastacidae > Cherax > Cherax quadricarinatus. The sequence continues at coordinate 1,500 of NW_026487868.1, read as the reverse complement.
TAAAAAAAACTTTGATCTACGTTTTTTTTGTATATTCGAAAATATGTAAAAAAAAGATAGATCTACTATTGGAGCACTACGCATGTGAAAGTAAATTTGTTTGGGCAGTTTAAGGGTTAAATTTAAAAAATTAGGCCTTTTCCAATTTCCCCCCCTCCCCCCCTCCCCCCTCCCCCCCAAAAAAATCCAGATTTTTCAAGCAGTCAGCCAACATATAAAGACTATAGAAGGAATTCCAAAAGCTCTAAGAATGGTTTTAAAATTTATACTGTAGAACAGATTCCAAATAAGTATTACAAAATAAGTTACAAATACATGTTATAAAATAATTTACAAGGCAGTCACAGAAATTTTATTGAAAAGCTTTCAATATTATATGACATCAATAAATTCCACAACTTATAACCCTTTTCTTGATCAGTTACTATAACATACAAAGAATTTTGAAGCAACAACAATACAATACAAAAGTTGAAAGAGTACAGTGGACCCTCGCCTAACGAATGCATCGCATAACGTTAAATCCGCCTAGCGATACATTTTAATGCAAAAATTTTGCCTCGGCTAGCGCTAAAAACCTCACTCAATGCGATTCATTCGAGACGCGTCCACGTGTGGCCTGAGCCCGCCCTCACTTGTTCCGTGGGTGCCAGTGTTTACAAGCCAGCCACCATGATCGCAACCAAGCATACAATCGGAAAAATTTCATATTATCACAGCGTTTTTAGTGATTGCACCTGCAAAATAAGTCACCATGGGCCCCAAGAAAGCTTCTAGTGCCAACCCTACAGCAAAAAGGGTAAGAATTACTATGGATATGAAGAAAGAGATCATTGCTAACTATGAAAGTGGAGTGCGTGTCTCCGAGCTGGCCAGGTTGTACACAAAACCCCAATCAACCATCGCTACTATTGTGGCCAAGAAAACAGCAATCAAGGAAGCTGTTCTTGCCAAAGGTGCAACTTTGTTTTGGAACAGAGATCGCAAGTGATAGAGATGTTGAGAGACTGTTATTGGTGGGGATAACGAAAAACAGATAGCAGGAGATAGCATCTCTCAAGCGATCATATGTGAAAAGGATAGGAAGTTGCATGACGATTTAATTAGAAAAATGCCTGCAACTAGGTGATGTGAGTAAAATTTTAAAGGCCAGCAAAGATTGGTTTGAGAGATTTAAGAAGTGTAGTGGCATACATAGTGTGATAAGGCATGGTGAGGCTGCCAGTTTGGACCAAAAAGCAGCTGAAAAATATGTGAAAGAAATTCAAGGAGTACATAGATGGTGAAGAAATGAAACCTGAACAAGTGTTTAATTGTGACGAAAACAGGCCTGTTTTGGAAGAAAATGCCAAGCAGGACCTACATTACTCAGGAGGAAAAGGCACTCCCCGGACATAAGCCTATGAAAGACAGCTTACTTTTGTTGATGTGTGCTAATGCTAGTGGTGATTGCAAAGTGAAGCCTTTATTGGTGTATCACTCTGAAACTCCCCAGTGTTT
>NW_026487857.1:0-22607 GCF_026875155.1 Cherax quadricarinatus | reverse complement strand
CCAGGGGAAGGCAGGTGGCCCGAAAAAGAAAAACTTTCACCATCATTTCACTCCTTTCATTTGTCTTGCCAGAAGGGTGCTTTACACTACAGTTTTTAAACTGCAACATTAACACCCCTCCTTCAGAGTGCAGGCACTGTACTTCCCATCTCCAGGACTCAAGTCCGGCCTGCCGGTTTCTCTGAATCCCTTCATAAATGTTACTTTGCTCACACTTCCAACAGCACGTCAAGTATTAAAAACCATTTGTCTCCATTCACTCCTATCAAACACGCTCACGCATGCCTGGTGGAAGTCCCAAGCCCCTCGCACACAAAACCTCCTTTACCACCCCTCCTCCAACCTTTCCTAGGCTGACCCCTACCCCGCCTTCCTTCCACTACAGAATGATACACTCTTGAAGTCATTCTGTTTCGCTCCATTCTCTCTACATGTCCGAACCACCTCAACAACCCTTCCTCAGCCCTCTGGACAACAGTTTTGGTAATCCCGCACCTCCTCCTAACTTCCAAACTACGAATTCTCTGCATTATATTCACACCACACATTGCCCTCAGACATGACATCTCCACTGCCTCCAGCCTTCCTCCTCGCTGCAACATCATCACCCACGCTTCACACCCATATAAGAGCGTTGGTAAAACTATACTCTCATACATTCCCCTCTTTGCCTCCAAGGACAAAGTTCTTTGTCTCCACAGACTCCTAAGTGCACCACTCACTCTTTTTCCCATATCAATTCTATGATTCACCTCATCTTTCATAGACCCATCCGCTGACATGTCCACTCCCAAATATCTGAATACGTTCACCTCCTCCATACTCTCTCCCTCCAATCTGATATTCAATCTTTCATCACCTAATCTTTTTGTTATCCTCATAACCTTACTCTTTCCTGTATTCACCATTAATTTTCTTCTTTTGCACACCCTACCAAATTCATCCACCAATCTCTGCAAATTCTCTTCAGAATCTCCCAAGAGCACAGTGTCATCAGCAAAGAGCAGCTGTGACAACTCCCACTTTATGTGTGATTCTTTATCTTTTACTCCACGCCTCTTGCCAAGACCCTCGCATTTACTTCTCTTACAACCCCATCTATAAATATATTAAACAACCACGGTGACATCACACATCCATGTCTAAGGCTTACTTTTACTGGGAAAAAATTTCCCTCTTTCCTACATACTCTAACTTGAGCCTCACTATCCTCATAAAAACTCTTCACTGCTTTCAGTAACCTACCTCCTACACCATACACTTGCAACATCTGCCACATTGCCCCCCTATCCACCCTGTCATAACGCCTTTTCCAAATCCATAAATGCCACAAAGACCTCTTTGAGCCTTATCTAAATACTGTTCACTTATATGTTTCACTGTAAACACTGGTCCACACACCCCCTACCTTTCATAAAGCCTCCTTGTTCATCTGCTATCCTATTCTCCGTCTTACTCTTAATTCTTTCAATTATAACTCTACCATACACTTTGCCAGGTATACTCAACAGACTTATCCCCCTATAATTTTTGCACTCTCTTTTTATCCCCTTTGCCTTTATACAAAGGAACTATGCATGCTCTCTGCCAATCCCTAGGTACCTTACCCTCTTCCCATACATTTATTAAATAATTGCACCAACCACATCCAAAACTATATCCCCACCTGCTTTTAACATTTCTATCTTTATCCCATCAATCCCGCTGCCTTACCCCCTTTCATTTTACCTACTGCCTCACGAACTTCCCCCACACTCACAACTGGCTCTTCCTCACTCCTACAAGATGTTATTCCTCCTTGCCCTATACACGAAATCACAGCTTCCCTATCTTCATCAACATTTAACAATTCCTCAAATATTCCCCCCATCTTCCCAAAAACTCTAACCCCTCCATTTAAAAAACTTTTTCCTCTCCTTTTTTTAACTGACAATCCATTTGTTTCTCTGGGCTTTTTTAAAACGTTTGTAATTCCAACCCCAAAAACTTTTTCTTATTTTCAAAAAAATTTTGTTGATAACTTCTCACCCACTCTCTTTTTTGCCCTTTTTTTACATTGCTTCACCACTCTCTTTAACCTCTCCCTTTTTCTCCATATACTCTTCCCTCCTTGCATCACTTTATTTTGTAAAAACTTCTATATGCTAACTTTTTCTCCCTTACTATTTCCTTTACATTTTCATTCCCCCAAACCCTCCTCTTCCCCCCCCTGCCCCCCCATTTTCCCCGGGAACCCAACAAACTTTTTTGTGAACACTCTAACACTACATTTTTAAACCTACCCCTTTCCTCTTCGCCCCCATTCCCTTTATGCCCCTCATTACCCCATCTATCCTCCCAATAGCTGTTTATATCTTACCCAAAATGCCCCCCTTTTTTTATTTTTAAAAACCCTTTCCCCACCTTCTTTTTCCCTGATGCTTCTATTCTCCTTGTATCCCATTTACCTTTTACTTCATGAAACTACAACTAGAAATGATTGAAAAATACCCTGTGGCCCCTCTTAAAAACATTACATCCTGAAGTCTACTAAACAGTTTTTTTAAATCTAAAAATTTCAAAATCCAACAAACTACTTTTCTTTTTCCCCTACATCATATCTTGTATACTTTTTTTATCCTTTTTTTCCCTTAAATATGTATTACCTAAACAAAAACCCCTTTTTCTATACAAAGTTCAATAAAAGGGGCCCCCCCTTTATAATTTACACCGGGCCCCCAAATTTTTACCTACCACACCCTCTCAAAAAATTTTCTCCAACTTTAGCATTCGGGTTCCCCTCCCAACAATTACTCTTCCCCCTTGGTTCAAAGGCCCCTTATACATTCCCTTAACATCTCCCAAAATCTCTCTCTCTCCTCTGCATTCCTCCTTCTCCAGGTCATACACGCTTATTATGCCCCCAATTTCCGCTTTCCCAACCTTTATTTTAAAATCCCCAAAAATTTTTAAATTTTACCCATTCAAATTCTTTTTCCTTTTCCATATTTTTAATTTTTTTAAAAACAAGGGGGGTTTAGGGGCAAAAACCGGGAGGATTAAAAGCACCTGGGGGGGGATGTGGAAGAATTCAGGTTAAATTCGGGGAAACGGGAGCACAGATCCAATTCCCAAAAATCAAGAGCCCCACCCAAACATAAAGGGAACCCTTTCCCCTTGGGGGTTTCTCCTTCCATAACTGATCATTTAACATTACTGCTACCCCCTTCCTTTGCTCTAACTCTCTCAGATACCCCAATTTAACCCATTTTTTTCCCCCTCACTGAAACTCTCCTACCCCCTTCAGCTCTGTTTCGTTTGGGCCAGGACATCCAATTTTTTTTTCTTTCATAAAACCAGCAATCATCTGTTTCTTGCCCACCCCGCACTACATCCACGCACATTTAAGAAATCCCAGTTTTATAAATTTTTTTCTTCTTTCTTTTTTAGCAAATGTCTAAGGAGAAGGGGTTACTAGCCCTTTGCTCCCGACATTTTAGCGCCTCTACGACACCAGGGCTTAGGGAGGAAAGTTCTTTTCCATTTTTCCCAGGGAAAATTTAGAAGAAATAAAGAAGAACAAGAGCTATTTAAAAAAAGGAAAAAAACCTAATGTATGTATATATTATCCCAGGGGGTTTGTCGTAAAATGTGCCCCAAAGGAAATTTTGGAGTGGGGAAATACCCCTTTTAAACTAGAATTTTTTAAAAGACAGAAAAAGACCCCCAGCAACCCTCCCCATCATGCAAAACAGTTAAAGGTTTTTTTTTTAAACAGTCATTTGGCAGGACGGTGGGAACTTCCCTGGGGAAAAGTTTCTTTTCTCCCAACCTACTACCTATAAAAAAAAATAAATAATTAAATAAATCATTAAAATGGGTTTTTGGGTTTTAAATCAAACGGGGTGGGGGTTGCATCCGGGGAAAAAATTGATCTAATTTCCCCCAAAATGCTCTGCAAACAAGGGGTTTCCTAAATTGAAAATATGCCCTTTGATTTTTCTTTCTAGGTCTGTATAGAAAATATGTCTTGATACATCTTGGTCTTTATATAATATGTGATTGATGTCATCTGGGTCTGTATAGTAATATCTGGGGGTTTTAAACTGGAGAATTTCCCGGGGGGTCAACCCCCCCGCGGCCCGGCCCTGTGAAAAAGGCCCCTTAGGGCAGTTTTCCCAGGATGCGACCCACACCATCGACTAAACCCAGGTACCCTTTACTAAAGGGGAAAACAAAGACAACAGGGGGAAAAAGGAAACCGCCCAATGTTTCTACTTTTCGGGGAATCAAACCCCAGGCCCCCCCCTTTTTGTGAAGGAGAGCTTTTAAACCCACCGGGCCACCTGGGTCATCTAGGTCTTTTAAAGAAATTTGGTCATTGAGTCATCTAGGTCGGTATAGTAAAATGCATTGATGTCTTTAAAAGGTGTGTATACCTTGTACTAAACTTGCAGAAGTAATAAAATAACATATCTTCATTTGCACAAGTAAAATTGTACATGGTTACGGATGGGTACATAAAAAGGGACATATACTATATAGAAAGTGCTTTTTTTATGATGAGCATTTAGGGCAAGAAAGGTCATTTTTTTGTCCCAGAATGCCAACCCACCCCAAGTCCACTAACCCCCAGGATGTGCCCCCACCCATCCACTAACACCCAGGTTGTGACCCACACCATCCCCCTAACACCCAGGATGTGACCCACACCATCCCAAAACCCCCGGGGGAAATTTTACCACACCAGCCCCATTTAACCCCCCGGATTTTACTCACAAATTCCACTAAAAACCCAGGATGTAAACCCACACCAGCCCCCTAACACCCAGGATGTGACCCCACCATTTCCAAATAACCCCCCGGGGTTGTGAAAAAACCCCAGCCCAACTAACCCCCCGGATGTGACTCACACCATTTCCACAAACCCACCCAGGATGTGACCCACCCAGTCCACAAACACCCAGGATGTCCCCCACACCAGTCCATAACCCCCAGGATGTGACCCACACCATCCAACAACACCCGGGAAAGGCCCCACCCCAGCCCACTAACACCCAGGTTTGTGACTCACACCAGTCCCCCAAACCCCCGGGATGTAAACCCCCCACCCACTAACACCCAGGATGTGCCCCACCCCTTTTTCCAATAACCCCAGGATTTTACTCACACCAGCCCAAATAAAACCCGGTTTGGGACTCACACCAGCCCCCAAACCCCGGGATGGGGCCCAAAAACCGGGTCCACAAAACCCCCAAGGTTTGGGGCCCCAAACCAGCCCACAAAACACCCAGGTTTTTGCCCCCACACCAGCCCACTAACCCCCAGGATCCCGACCCACACCGGGCCACAAACCCCGGGTGCGACTAACCCCAGCCCCACTAACACCCAAAAAAGTACCCACACCACCCCACTAACCCCCAAGGATGTGCTCACACCCCCCTCCACAACACCCGGGTGAAACCCCACACCATCCCTAACCCCCAGGAAAGCGACCCCACCGTCCACAAAACACCCAGGATTGACCCAACCATTCCCAAAACCCCCCCAATGCAACCCCCCCAGCCCCACTAAAAACCCGGGATGTGACCCCCCAAAAGCCCAACTAACCCCCCCAGGATGCGACCCACACCGTCCACTAACACCCAGGATGCGCCCCACCCCATCCATTTCCCCCCCAGGATGCGCCCCCACACCAGTCCATTAACCCCCGGGAAAGCGTTCCACACCAGTCCACAAACCCCCAGGTCCCCATTTTTACGGGTTTGGGTAAAAATGGGGACAGGACAGCAGGTGCCCTTATGGAAACAAGCCCCTTAATTTTTTCCCAGCCATACCGGAGGGGATTTTAACTCTGGACCCCGTGTGTGAGCTGAGTGTGCTAGTGACCCAAATATGGAACACCAAAAGATATTATTATTTTTAAATTTATTATTATTTTTTTTTTAAATTAAAAATTAAATTATTATTTTTTATTTTTTATTATTATGAAGGATTTTCCACACTATTAACCTTCAAGTGTAAAAAAATTTGCTACTTTTAGCTACAAAAAAAAAAGGGCCCCTATGGGGGGGCCAAAAAATTATTTGCCCAGGAAGACAAAAAAAAACCCCCAAAATAGGGACCATATATTGTAAAAACTGATCTACAATTTTTAAGAAATATATTAGTGACAAAAAAGCTAACACAGAAAATATTTTTCTTTCCCAAAACAAATATGCCCTTTAGGGCCCAAATTTCTTTCCCGGTGGGATAAAATACCCCAAAAAAAATATAATAAATAGGTTTTAAAAAAGGCAAAATAAAAAAACACCCTGAAAGAAAAGGTAATAAAATCAAAGGGGAAAATTTAAATTTTTTAAAAAAAAAAACAAAAAAAAAAATTTGTCCTATGAGGCCCCCCCTTTTAAAAATGTTTCCCCCGTGCGATCATACCCCCAAAATTGTATTAGGTTAATTAAAAAGCACACAACATCTGTAACTTTCATGAAAACCACCTGGGGGTTTCACCTTTCACTCACTCAACCCCCTTTTACCCCAAAAAAGAAATATTAACTCAAACTTTAAAAAAAATTTAATCCTATGATTCTCCAATACTGAAACAAATAATGTGCCAAAACAAAAACATTCCATTTCTAAACTCACAAAAAAAATATTTTGTCACTTAGCCCCTAATACCAAATTACCCCATAAAATTTTTAATTTTTTAAAAAAAAGAATTTTAAAAATAAGGGGCCCGCTCGAAATGCCCAGCCATGCTAGGTGTTCTGGGTCACCTGTAATACCTTGCCCCTGCTAGGGGTTCTTAAATGGTACACTCTTAATGCCTTTGCCCTGCTTTGGTGTTCTAGTGGGCCATTTTAAAAACCCAGCCATGCTAGGTTTTCTAGTGGTAATCTTAATTTCCTAGCCATTTCAGGTGTTCTAGTGGTACACTCTGTTAAAGCCAACCATGCTAGGGTTTTCTAGTGTACACTCTGTAATACCTAGCCATGCTAGGGTTTTTTGTGGTACACTCTGTTTACCTACCCCTGCTAGGTGTTCTAGTGGTACACCCCTGTTTAAAGCCTTTCCGCTAGGTGTTCTAGTGGTTCACCCCTGTTAAAACCTAGCCATGTGGTGTTCTGTGGGGAAAACCCCCTGTAATGCCTAGCCCCTGGGTTGGGTTCTAGTGGTACACTCGTAAGCCTAGCCATGCTAGGGGGTTCTAGTGGTTTCACTCTAATGCCTGCCCTGCAAGTTTTTTTTATTTGGGACACTCGTAATACCTTCCTGCTAGGTGTTCTATTTGGGGACACTCGTAAAACCTGCCATGCTAGGGGTTCTAGTTTTTACACTCTGTAATACCCAGCCATGTAGGGGTTCTATGGTACAAATCCCGTAATACCTAAACCCTGCTAGGGGGTTCAGTGGGACAAAATCTGTTAAAACCCCCCAGCCAAACTAGGTGTTCTTGTGGTACACTCTGTAAAAACCCAGGGCCCTGCTAGGGGTTCTAGTGGACACCTGTAAAACCTTTGCCCTGCTAAGTGTTTTGTGGTACACTCGTAAAACCTAAACCATGCAAAGGGGTTTTTTGGGAAAACTCCCCGTAAACCTACCATTTCTTGGTGGGCTTTGTTGGGACACTCCCGTTTAAAACCTAGCCATGCTAGGGGTTCTAGTGGGGCACTCTGAAAAAACCTAGCCATGTTTGGTTTTTCTAGTGGTTTCACCTTAAAGCCTAGCCAAGTAGGTGTTCTAGTGGTACAAATCTGTAAAACCAAACCATGTAGGTGTTTTTAGTGGTAAAAACTCCGTAAAAGCCCAGGGCCCTGCTAGGTGTTCTAGTGGTACAATCTGTAATGCCTAGCCTGTAAAGGGGTTTTTTAGTGGGACACCCCTGTAATGCCTAGCCATGCTAGGTGTTTAGTGGGGACACTCGGAATACCTAGCCAAAGCAGGGTTTTTGGGTAAAACTTGAATACCTACCAGTAGGTGATCTAGTGGTCACCTGTAATACCTAGCCATGCTAGGGGTTTTAGGGGGTTTCAAATTGTAATTTTTTAGCCCCTCTAGGTTTCTAGTGGTTTCATCTGTAATGCCTAGCCTTTCTAGGTGTTTAGTGGTACACCCCTGAAATACCTAGCCATTCCCAGGGGTTTAGTTGGGGACAAATCTGTAAAACCAGCCATGCCCAAGTGTTTCTAGTGGGACACTCTGTAAACCAGCCTGCAAGGGGGTTCTAAATGGTTTCACTCTGTAATACCTAGCCATGTAGGGGTCTAGTGGTAAAACTTGAAAAACCTAGCCATGCTAGGTGTTCTAGTGGGACCTCTGTAAACCCAAGCCATGCAGGTTTTCTAGTGGGTTTCACTCTGTTTAAAACCTAGGCCCCTTTTCCAGGGGGTTTTGTGGGGACCCCTTGTAATACCTAGCCCCCTGCTGGTTTTTAGTGGTACACTCTGTAAACCCAGCCCTGCTAGGGTTATAGTGGTCACTCTGTTAAAACCCAGCCAAGCTAGGTGTTTTAGTGGTACACTCTGTAATACCTACCATGCCCAGGTGTTTTTAGGGTTTCACTCTGTAAAGCCTAAACCATGCTAGGGGTTCTAGTGGTACACTCTGTAATACCTAGCCCTGCTAGGGGTTCTAGTGGGACACCCCTGTAATACCTAGCCCCTGCTAATTTTTGTTTGTGGTACACTCTGTAAAACCTAGCCGCTAGGTGTTCTAGTGGTACACTCTTAATACCCAGCCAAAGCTAGGTGGGTTTGTGGAACTTGAATACCTGCCATTCTAAATTTTTCTAGTGGTACACTCTTTAAAACCAAACCCTTTCTAGGTGTTCTAGTGGGGACAACTTTTTTTTAATACCCAGCCAGCTAGGGTTTTTAAAATGGTACACTCTTAATAAATTTGCCCGCTAGGGGTTCTTGTGGGAAAACCTGTAATACCTAGCCAGCTAGGGGTTCTAGTGGTTTTCCCCCTGTAATACCACCTGCTAGGTGTTTAGTGGTACACTCGTAATACCTAGTTATTTCTAGGAGTTCTAGTGGTACACACGTAATTTCCTAGCCATGCTAGGGGTTTTTAGTGGGCACTCTGTAATACCTACCATTCAGGTGGGTTTTAATGGTAACCCCTTTTTAATGCCTAGCCTTTCTAGGTGTTCAAATGGTTTCCCTGTAATGCCCACCCCTGCTAGGGGTTCTAGTGGTATTCTCTGTAATCCCAGCCATGGCCCCAAAAAAGGGGTTTTTTAGTGGTGCAAAACCCCGTAATACCCAGCCATGCTAGGTTTTAGTGGGACAAATCTCTAATCCCAGCCATGCTAGGTGTTCTGTGGGACACTCTGTAATGCCTAGAAAAGTTTGGTGTTTTTAGGGGGTACACTTGTAATACCTAGCCATGCAGGTGTTTTTTAGTGGTACCCCTCTGTAATACCTAGCCATGTAGGTGGTTTAGTGGTAAAACTCTGTAATACCAAGCCATGCTAGGTGTTCAAATGGTCACTCTGTAATACCTTGCCATCTTGGTGTTCAGTGTACCCCCTCCCGAAAAACCTAGCCAAAGCTAGGGTTCTTGTGGTACACTCTGAATACCTACCATGCTAGGGGGTTTAGGGGGTACAATCTGTAAAACCTAGCCATGCTAAATGTTCTTAATGGTACACTCTGTAATAACCCAGCCAAAGCTAGGGGTTCTAGTGGTACACTCCCGTTAAAACCTAGCCATGCTTGGTGTTCTTTGTGGTACAAATCTGTAATTTCCTAGCCAGGGTTTGGGTTCTAGTGGTACACCCCCCCTTTTTTAAAAAACCTAGCCCCGCTAGGTGTTTTTATGGGGAAAACTCTGTAATCCTAGCCTGCAGGGGTTTAGTGGTTTCACTCTGTAATACCCAGCCCTGTGGGTGTTCTTTGTGGGCCCCTTGTAATTTCCACCATGCTAGGTGGGTTTTATTTGGTTTCACGGGAAAACCTAGCCTTCAGGGTGTTCTAGTGGGACACTCTGTAATACCTAGCCATGCTAGGTTTGTTGTTTGGGTTAAAACTCTGTAAAAAAACCCCAGCCCTGCTAGGGGGGTTTTTAGTGGTTTCAATCTGTAAAAAACCTAGCCAAGCTAGGTGTTCCAGTGGGACACTCTGAAAAACCCAGCCATGCAGTGGTCTAGTGGGGACACTTGTAATTTTTTACCATTTTAGGTGTTCTAGTGGTACACTCTGTAATACCTAGCCATGCTAGGTGTTCTAGTGGTTTCAAATCTGTAATTCCTACCCTGCTAGGGTTTCTAGGGAAAACCTTTTTAATACCTAGCAAAGTAGGGGTTTTTTGTTTTGGGACACTCTGAAACCCCCAGCCAGTAGGTGTTTTTAGTGGTACCTCTGTAATACCTAGCCCTGTAGGTGTTCTAGTGGGTAAAACGTAATTCCTAACCTGCTAGGTGTTTTTAGGGGACACTCTGTAATTTCCTGCCATGCAAAGGGGTTCTAGTGGGACAAATCGTTAAAACCCAGCCAAAGCTAGGTGTTTAAATGGTACATGTAATACCTAGCCATGCTAGGTTTTTCTTGTGGACCTCTGTAATACCAACCATGCTAGGGGTTTATGGTACACCTTTTAATACCTAGCCTGTTTAAAAAGGGGGGGGTCTGTGGTACATCTGTAATACCTAGCCAAAGCTAGGTTTCTAGTGGTTCACTCTGTAATACCTAGCCTGCTAGGTTTTTCTAGTGGAAAACCGTAAAACCAGCCATCCAAAGGGGTTTTTAGTGGAACCCCTTGTAATACCTACCATGCTAGGGGTTCAAATGGTACACTCTGTAATACCACCATGCTAGGTGTTTTAGTGGGACCTCTGTAATACCTACCCTGCTAGGTGTTCTAGTGGTACACTCCCGTTAAAACCTTGCCCCTGCAAAGGGGTTCTAGTGGTACACTCTGTAATTTCCTAGCCCTGCTAGGGTGTTTCAGTGGTACACTAAGTAATTTCCTTTGAACCCTGCCAAAGGGGTTCTAGTGGGACACTCGGGAATTCCTAGCCAGGGTAGGTGTTCAAAAGGGGGGGAACCGGGAATGCCTACCATGGGTAGGTGTTTAGTGGGAAAAACCCGTAATGCCTTTGCCTGCTTTGGTTTTAGTGGTACACTCTGTAATACCTACCCGCTAGGTGTTCTAGTGGGCACTCTGTAAAACCTAGCCCTGTAGGGGTTTAGTGGTACCCTCTTTAATGCCTAGCCAAGCAAGGGGTTTCCCAGTGGGACACTCTGTAAAAAACCTAGCCTGGGAGGTGATCTAGTGGTACACCCCTGTAATACCTAGCCCTGCTTGGGGTTCTAGTGGGACCCTTGTAATACCCACCATTTCTAGGTGTTTAGTGGTTTCACTCTGTTAAAAACCCAGCCAAGCTAGGGTTTTTAGTGGTTTCACTCTTTAAAACCAGCCAAGGGTAGGGGTTTTTAGTGGTTTCAATCCCGTAATACCTAGCCCCTGCTAGTGTTCTAGTGGTACACTCTGTAATACCCAGCCCTGCAAGGGGGTTCTACTGGTACACTCGGGAAAACCCAGCCATGCTAAGGGGGTTCTAGTGGTACATCTGTAATACCTAGCCAAAGCCCAGGGGTTCTAGTGGTACACCTTTTAATACCTAAACCATGCTAGGGGGTCTTTGTGGTACCTCTGTAATACCTACCATGCTAGGTGTTCAGTGGTTCACCTCTTTTAATAACCCAGCCATGCAAAGGTTTTTCTAGTGGTACACTCTTTTAAACCTACCATGCTAGGTGTTCAATTTTGGGACCAAATCGTAATACCTAGCCCTGCTAGGTGTTTTTAGTGGTACACTCGGGAATTCCCCCCCCATGCTAGGTGTTTAGTGGTACACTCGTAATTTCCCAGCCATGTAGGTGTTCAAATGGTACACTCTGTAATTTCCTAGCCCTGCTAGGTGTTCTAGTGGTTTCCCTCCCGTAATTTCCTAGCCATGCCCAGGGTTTTAGTGGGACACTCTGTAATACCTAGCCCTGCTAGGGTTTTTGGTACACTGAAAAACCCCAGCCATGCAGGTGTTTTTTAGTGGTTTCACTCTGTAATACCTACCCTGCTAGGTGTTCAGTGGTACACTTGTAATACCCAGTCATGCTAGGAGTTCTAGTGGTACCCTCGTAATACCTAGCCCCGCTAGGTGTTCTAGTGGACCCTCGTAAAAACCTAGCCATGCCCAGGGTTCTAGTGGTAACTCTGTAAAGCCCAGCCATTTCTAGGTGTTTTAAGTTTTTTTCACTCTGTAAAGCCTACCATGGGTAGGGGTTTAGTGGTATACTCTGTTTTTTTCCTACCCCTGCTAAGGGGTTCTAGTGGTTTCACTGTAATACCTAGCCCTGCAGGTTTTTCTAGTGGACAAATCTGTAATACCTTGCCCCTGCTAGGTTTCTTTGTTGGGCAAATCTTAAAGCCTAGCCATCTAGGTGTTCTAGTGGTACACTCTGTAATCCCGCCCCGCAGGTGTTTAGTGGGACACCCCTGTAAACCTAGCCCCTGTATTTTTCTAGTGGACAAATCTGTAATACCTAGGGCCCTGCTAGGTTTTATGGGGGTACAATCTGTAATTTCCTAGCCATGCTTTTGGTGTTCTAGTGGTACACCTGAATAACTACCAGCAGGTGTTTTAGTGGTTTCCTCTGTAAAACCTAAACCAGCTAGGTGTTTTTAGTGGACATTTGTAAAACCTAGCCTCTAGGTGTTTAAGGTACACTCTGTAATAACCCAGCCATGCTAGGGGTTCTGTGGTACACTCTGTAAATACCTAGCCATGCTAGGGTTCTAGTGGTACCCTCTTTTAAAACCTAGCCATGCTAGGTGTTCTAGTGGTTTCACTCTGTAATACCTAAGCCCCAAGCTAGGTGGGTTTAAATGGTAAAACCCGTTTAAAGCCCCAGCCCTGCAGGTTTCTAGTGGTACCCCTCTGTAATACCTAGCCATGCTAGGTGTTTTTATTTGGGACACTCGAAAAACCTAGCCATGCTAGGTGTTCTATTTGGGACATGTAATACCTTTGCCCCCTGCTAGGGGTTTTTTTAGTGGGGTTTTCCCCCCCCCCCTGTAATACCCAGCCATGCTAGGTGTTCTAGTGGGACACTCTGTTTAAAACCTAGCCTGCAGGTGGGTTTTAAATGGTACACTCTGTAATACCTAGCCAAAGCAGTTTTTCCCAGTTTACACTCTGTAATACCTAGCCAAAGCCCAGGTGTTCAGTGGTACACTCTTAATAAACCCAGCCATGCTAGGTGTTTTCTGGGGCCTCTGTAATACCTAGCCATGCTAGGTGTTCTTGTGTACACTCCCCTAATACCTACCAAAGCAGGGGTCTATGGAAACTCTGTAAACATTTTTTTAATACATTAAACCACACAATAACCAAATTCTGTAAATTCAAAATTGTAATCCTTATAGAGAATAAAAATTTGAATTAAATTGGGAAATTTAAATATTAGTGAAAATCCCAAAACGAAATTTCCCTTTCCTGGGGCCCAAGATGTAGGGCTATGAAGGCCTAAATGCTTTGTAGGCTGTCACAAAAAACAAAAAAAATAACCCAAAAAATTTAAAATTTTTATAAGTTTGGGAGGGCAAGAGGTGGAAGAAATTTTATTGTTGAAAAAATACAAGTTGGGGGAAAAATCAAAGTTTATCATCAAAAAAAACAAAAAAACTTAGGTTTTATGACGTCATCAAAAACTAACCCTCAATCCCTTTAAAATCAAATTTATACATCACAATCATCTTTGGGTCCTCATTTTCACTTTAAAAAAAAGAAAAAAACTAATAAATTCACCGGTGGAAAAACTTGTTGTTTTTTTGTTTTTTGTTTATAAAGGGGCCCCTGACAAAGTAGGGCGACCGAACCCCCCACCTTTCCCGTGCTGGAAACGATCCAAGACCAAATGGGCGGAAACAAGGGGCCCTTTTTTTCACAAAAATTTTTTAAAGGGTTGCTGCCCCCCTTTGGGTTCCCAAAGGGCCCCATTCCAAAACCCCCTCCCGACACAAAAAGTAAGTAAGTAAGTAAGGAAATAAGTAAGTAAGTAAGTTTATTCAGGTATACACAAATACGTTACATAGAATTATCATACATAGCAGCATATGTGTAGAGAACCTGGGATAACCCAAAAAAGCCCAGACAGAGTGACTTATTTCCATTGGGGCCCTTTTTTTAACCTTATTATTATAATATGAAGGTTATAATAATTTCTATTATTCTACAATGAAGATAACATCTTATTATCATACTAAAAAGACTATCTTACTACACGAGGGTCATTAAGACTATCTACAATACGAGGGTCATTACTAGGAATAAGGTAAAATTTACACGTATTTTAGCTAAAAAAATAGAAAATCATTCCCCTCCCTTTCTGTAGCTTCTTCATCAGACACCTTTTGGCACTCTTCTTAAAACTGGTTCATGCTATGACTGGCTTTGACATGTGCGGGTAGACTGTTCCATTCCTTTATTGTGTACAATAAAAGGTGTTTGACGCCTGGCCAATGACTGTGGGTGCTACAAAAATTGTGCCCCTCTCCCCCTAGTTACTAGCTTGCTTTCGTTCCCCAAACCCTTTACAAAATTGACAGCAAGATATTCTGGACCTGTTTGTGAGCAATTTTATAAACATGATTTAGCTTCAGTTGTTTTACTCTGTCTTCAACATTCAGCATATCCAACTACTGTAATTCATCCTGGCCTACATGTTCTCTTAGCCCACCCCCAGGATGAATCTTACGATTTTGTTCGGGGTGATTTGCAGTTATCTTTCAGTTTTTTGTCAAGGCGAGTACAGAAGAGAAAGGTATCCAATGGCTTTTGTAAAAGGGGGCTAGACATAGGGCCCTGGGGCCCTCAGTAGGTAGACACTGTGCTTGTCTATACAGGAACTTCAGTCTGGCATTCGTTTTTCTTACTACCTGCCCCCTACAATTTCCCTGACTGCATGGGTAAAAAGGGGTTTCCCAGTATTTTACGGAAAACCAAAAGTGGGGGCTCCCCTTTACCTGAACATTAAAATTTTTTCCCCTTCTCGTTTATGTTTGTGCAAAGAAAATTGGTTCTTTTTTCCGAGGTGTTGTAGTTTGTTTTCTAAAACCATTTGCTCCAGGACTCCGTTCCAGTTTTAAAAAAATATTAGCAATATTTTGTGGGTCTTTCCCTGTCACAAAAGAGCACTGTCATCTGCATCAGTGGAGTTTGCCTTGACAATGATGGTTTTCTTGCTAAAAAAAGGGAATAATAAGGGACCAGAATATCCTTTGGGGGAACCCCAAATGTTTCGGCAGGGGTTCTGTTTCCCGTTTTGTTGTTTTGCTTTTTTTGTTGCTAAGGTGGGGACTTAAACCAGTCTACAAAAACCTAACGTAGTAAAGTTTTTTACATAATATATTGGGTTGACGTATGAAGGCTTTTGCGGTCTAAGGTTACCATCCTATGAGGCCCCCTTTGAATTCAGTTTCAGGAAAATCCTTCGTTAATAAGGGAGGGGGCGGTTGAGTGGTCTTCAAAACCCCGTTGTAGAAGGAGAATGCTGTTGTCTTTAAAGGTATTTAATACTTGAGAATACACCGCCCTCCCCAGAATTTTAGTATTATACTGAGTATACAAACAGGCCTATATTTGCAAAAATCAGACCTATTATTTTTCTTAAAGTAGGAGTAATTTGGCCCCTCCTTGAACCCCCCCGGTACGGTTTGCGGTGATTGTAGATTTTTATGTGAGCAATAGGGTTGACGTTCAAAACACCTCTTTGGGAAACTTAGACGGGATTTTTATGGGCCGGTCTTAGGGGGTTTTAAAAAAAAAACCGCTTAGTTCTTTTTAAAATGAAGTCTGGTTTCACTTACTAGTTGACACTGTTTGGGGTTACCCTTTTTGGGTATGTTGTTTAAAAAATTATAGGTCTGTTTTAAAAAGGTATTTTGATGCGCTGAAGTTTACTTACTGTGTTGATGCAACAGATTGTAGTAGGTTTTAAAGAAATTTGCCCCTTAGATGTTCTGGCTCCTCATTATCGTAGGAGTCTATTTAGCCTATCTACGGTTATGCTTCCCCCAACTGTTTTATTTGTTAGAGTTTTCTGGGGTTATTTTTATCTTAAAATTTTTGAGAATAGTGTTTTGCCTTTGCCCCTTTTATGTCTCTGTACTCTGTTCCTCCCCCTTTGGGAAAATTTCATTTAGTGCTGAAATACCCTGTCTGCTTGTTTAATCTTTTTAGCAGCTGGTCTTAAAATTTTATATTATTAATATTCAGTAGTCCCCGGGGTTGTTCTTCGTTTAAAACCCCCCGCCTTTTAACTGGTGCAATTATAAAGGGATGGAGTGAACATTGTTTTGTTTTTCCCCAGGCATCGTTTAGTGTGCAACTTTTATCTCTGTCCAGTCCCAATTGTGTACCCCTATTCCCGTGTTTTTTACTGTAGTTTCTAGTTGACCTATTTTTTTGTCCTGGTGGGCCTTTCCTATCCCTAGTGATTTTCCGGGTGCGTAAATGATGAAATGATCACTAGACTGTGGTTGACGCCTGACTGCAAATTGTTCTCAGCGCGGTTAAAAGTATGTGGTCAATTAGGGTGGCTGGAACGTGTGATCAGGTTGGTGTTTTAATTTGTTGAGTGTAATTTATTTAAACTAAAATTTTTGCTTTCCCTTTTGCTAGCCCGTTTTTTTTGCTGCTAAAAACAGTTTGAAGTCCCCCAGTATTATGTTCGCAATTGTTTTCAACCCCGGAAAAGGGATTTGGAAAAAAGTCTTCTAAAAAAGGGGCCTGGGTAGGAGGGCGATAAAGTTCCTACTAAGAGGGGTTTGTTTGGGCGCAGACTTAAAAACCATGAATCTCCTTTTAATGTTATTTAAATCGGGTTTTGGGGTTGTAAGTAAGTCATTTCTAATGTAGGCACATACTCACCCCCCTTTCTTTTCCCATCAAAGCGTTTATATTGAAAACCTTTATTTTGACCCGTCGTCAGTCACGTTATCCAAACCAAGTTTCAGAGTGGTTAAAACTGCCGCTTAATTTTTTTACTGAATCCAATCTCTGCCAATTTGGAAAGAAGTGTTTGCTTTGACATGAATAAAGTAAAGGGCCTGTTTTCATAAAAACAATCATAATCATCAATATATGGCAAGGGGTCTTTGTTTTAAAAAATTAGGAAAATCAATGTCATCTTTGCTAAAGGGTAACTGTCCCAAAGTGCATTTTTTACACACAAATTGAATTCTGGCACCGTTCATAATTGTACATACACCCTCATGCCCACCCCTTTTAAATTTTTACATAAGGTCCCTTTTTTTGTTTTTCATGCGTACTTTAGTACAGTGTATGAACCTGTTTGGTAGTGTTTGGATAATAATGGCGTATTGTTCACTTTGGGGCCCTAGTATGTTAATATGGAGTTAAGGTTTTCATTCCTAGCTACTGACCGTCTTATCGCGTCATTTATCTGTCTTTTTGCCTCTGCCAATGTTTGGGTCCTGGTTAATTTGGAAACACCCCTTAAGAGTTACAATAAGAGCTGTGTGCACTGTTTTTTTTTGGGTATGCAGTGTTGCCATCCTTGCGGGGATAGTGACATTTCTTTTCTGGTAGGTGAACTGTTGGGCTTTTACTGTCCCGGGCGCTGTTACTATTCACTTTTCAGCCCCTGATGATTTCTTTCTTCTGGAAATTTAAGAAGAAAAAAAATATAATTATGAAAGCCTGTACCCCCCTATGCCCGCCCCCCCCCCCCAAAATTTTTTCCCCGCCCGAAAGGGGGGCCCCCCCCGCTGAAAAATTTTCCCCTTCCCCCCTTACTTCATTTTTTAACTTTTTACAAACCCCCTTTAGTTCACCCCTTTTAAATTTCCCCCCCTTCAACTCTTCACCTAACTTTTCCCCTTAATTTCAAAATTTAAAAAGTTTTCCTTAAACCCCCTCAATCATTAATCGGGGGTTGTTGGTGTTTGGGGTTTTTCCTGACCCGTTCTGTGACTCAGCCATTTTTTAAAAAAATTTGGGGGGGGAACGCCCCTACAACCCGACTTACTTGAGTTTAAGATATATTTGGCTTTTTTGCCGATTTTTACTGACATGGTCAGTTGAAAATTTGGTCGTACTAAAAAAATTAACCCGACATTTAATATTCATTTCTTTCCCCCGATGGCTGAGGGTAAAACCCTCCTATTCCTTGGGTTTTGTACTGTTTATTTTAAATGTCTCCTGTGTTCCCTCTGGTTAGCACGGGACAGGTGATTGATGGTGGTACAGATAGATTCTACTGTAACAGATGAAGTCAGAAAGATGAGAATTTCCTTGTAGTTGTACGTTTTGGCAGTAGCTGCGTTTGGTGCGGCAGCCCTGTTTAAAGGTCAATTCTTTCCTCGTTTGGCACTGAAGAAAATTCCCCACAGACCGTAAATTTCCCTTTGGGGATTTGTTGATAGGTTTTCTGCCTGTTGTCTTCCCGTTGAACACGATTTACAGATTTTTGAATTGTTTGTTTAAAATGTTTATTATGCACCCCATACCCATCTGTGGGGGGGTAGTCAAAAGATTCGAGGTAATAATTGGTCCGGGGGCTGGACTTTGGATATTTTGTGGGTTTTTTTGTTAAAAAATCTTTAAAAACAGGGGGGGACTAGGACACCCAGATGGTTCATTTTGGGGAGACTTAGATTAATTTTAACTTAAAATTTAAAACAGATTTTTGGGTAAGTGGTATTAAGGCTAAATGACTTATTATGTTTGTGGATTTGCAAGTTAAAAGCTTTTGTTTTGAACAAAACAAGGTTTTATATTTTAGTTTCAAGGAAACTTAGACTAGTTAGGATTCATTTTTTTTTGATTTAAAATTTGTTTTCGTGTTATAGTAAGTGCGTTTTTGAGTGTAAGTGGTAAGTAAGTAAGTTTGTAAGTTTATTCAGGTATACACAAAAACAGTTACTAGAATTATAAAAGTAGCGATATGTGTGAGGACTGGGGTAACCCAAAAAAGTCAGGGTGACTTTTTTCCTTGGGGTCCTTTTTTTTTTATTATAATATAAAGGTTATATATTTTTTATTATTCTACAATAAAAATAAAAATCTTATTTTACTAAAAGGCTTCTATAACCGAGGGATTTAAGATTTTTTACATACGGGGCTTACAGGAAAAGGGAAAATTTGCCGTTGTTAGTAAAAATAAAAAATTTTTCCCCCCCCCTTTCGTGCTCATTCATCAGCACCTTTTGGCACTCTTCTTGAAATGGTTCTGCTAGACTGGCTTTGAATGTGCGGGTAGTCTGTCCCTTCCTTTAGGGTGAAATAAAAGGTGTTTGAAGCCTGGCCAAAGACTGGGGGTATCAAAATTTGCTCTCTCACCTAGACTACCTGGAGTTTACCTGGGGAAAGGGGTTTCGGGGGTCTAAAATAAAAAAATATAAATAACAAACGCCCCGCGGCCCGGTCTGTGACGAGGGGTCTGTGGTCAGCGCCCGATCAAACCCGCTGTTGCTGTGGCTGCAGCAAACAACGTACGGCCCAGCCCCGGGTGATCAGGGGAAATGACTTTAGGTGTTGCCGTGCCCGCTTGAAGACGGCCGGGGTTGTTGGTAATCCCCTTAGTGTGCTGGGAGGCGTTGAAAAATTTTGGGCCCCGACACTTATTGTTGGTCTCTTAAGTCTGTGACACCCGCTTTTCAAATTGGGGGGGATGGTGCATCGTTGCCCAAGTCTTTTGCTTCGTAGTGGTGATTTTTGTGTGCAGTTCGGTACTGCCCTTTGGATTTTCCCGGTGTATATAAAATTTTTTTCCTCCGCATTCAGGGAAAAAAGGTTTTGAAACTCAAGGCTCCCAGTATTGAGGTGTTTTATTCCGTTATGGCGCCGTGAAAGTTCTTGTACATTTTCTGGTCGGGAATTTCACCTGCCTTGAAAGGGGGCTGTTAGGGCAGCAATATTCCCGCAAAAGAACAAGTGACCTGAAAAGTGTCATCATGGGCTTGGCCTCCCATTTTGAAGGTTCTCATTTTTCCACTGTCATTTTTTAGCAGATGCAAAATTTATACAAAATTATGGTCCTTGAGGTGAGATCCCCGACATAATCATCCCCGGGTTTTTCTTTGGTTCCCCAACCCTTCAAAATTGACAGCAAGATATTTGGAACTGTTTTTGGCAATTTTATAAACATGATTTTTGCTTCAGTTGTTTTTCTCGTCTTCAAAATTGCATATCCCAAATGCTGTAAAATTTATCTGGCCACATGTTTTCTTTGGGCCCAGCCCCCGGATGAATCTTAGATTTTGTTTTGGGTGATTTGCAGTCACTTTCAGTTTTTTTTGCGGGAGAGACTGAAGAGCAAGCGAAACCCTATGGCATTGTATAAGGGCTAACTAGGGGGTTTCGGCCCCGTGGGAGCACTGTGTTATCTATACAGGAACTTTAGTCTGGCATTCGTTTCTTTCTACCTGTTCCCTATCAATTTCCTGAAAAGCATGGGTCAAGGGGATTCCCCGTATTTTATGATGAACCAAAGTGTGGGGGTCCCCCATTCCATGAACATTAAAATTATTTACCCCTTTAGTTTATGTTTTGTGCCAAAGAATGGTTTCAGTTTTTCCCGGTGTAAGATAGTTTTTTGTTACTAACCATTTGCTGCAGGACTCGTTCCCGTGTTAAATTTTAGCAATATCTTTTTTGGGGCTTTACCTGTACTAACAGGCCTGTCCTTTCATTCGTAGGAGTTTGCACTTGCACTGATAGGCTATCATTGACATAACAAAAATAATAAGGGACCCAAAAATACTACTTGGGAATCCACATGTTATGGCAGGGGTTTGATTCCGTTTTGTTGATTTTGATATTTGTCTCCTGTTGCTAAGGAGGACCCCAAACCAGTTACAGGAACCCATACCCAAGCTTGAAGTTTTTACAAATTTGTGGTTGACAGTATCGAGGCCTTTTGCAGGCTAAGGTTTCCTACCTATGAGGTTCCCTTTGACATTTCATTCTCAGGGAATCCCTCAGATTATAAGGGGGTGTCGGTTGAGTAGGATCTTTTAAAGCCCGATTGATAGTTGGAGAATGCTGTTGCATTAAGGTATTAACTACTTGGAATACCCGCCCTTCCAGAATTTTTTGATTTTAACTGAGTTATAACAGGCTATTGTTGCTTACATCGACCCTTTTTTTTTTCTTGAAAATGGGTAACTCTGGCTCCTTGAACCCCTCCGGTTGGTATTAGTGGTGATTGATGATTTTTTATGTGAGCAAAAGGGATTGACAGTTCAGAAGACATCTTTTGGAACTTAGAGGGTGTTTCGGGCCCGTGCTTGTGGGTTTAACCTGCTTGTTCTTTTTGAATGAATCAGAGATCACTTACTAGTTGACAAAAATGTTTGGGGGTTTCCCCCTTTTTTGGTTTTTGTTTGAAATTATCAGAGTCTTGTTAAAGGTATTTGATGCAGCTGGTAGTTTACTTACTAGTGTTGATGAAACAGATGTGTAGTAGGAATTAAAGCATATTTGCCACCTTAGATGTTTCGGGGCATACCTCATTATCGATAGTGAGTACTATTTTAGATATCTACTGGTTATGGCTATACCCCAATGTTTTAGTTGTTGCAGGCTTTCTGGGGTTATGCTTTTATCTTCAATTTTTTGAGAAATTGTGCTATTGCCTTTGCTCTTTTATTAAGACTCTGTACTCTGTTCCTCACCTTTGGAATTATTTAGTGCTGCAATATCCTGTCTGTTTGCTTTAAATCTTTTTAGAGCTGGTCTCTGAATTTATATTATCTAATATCTCAGTAGTCATCCAGGGTTCAGTTCTTCGTTTAATCCTAACCCCTTTAACTGGTGCAATATTAGTCCCGCCATCAGCTGTGGAGTGGCGCAGCAACGGAACCTTGTCCTTATTTTACTTCTACCCGGGTTCCAGCAGCCAGTGATGACCTATCAAGACCCGCATAACACTAACATATGTGGATACCAGAATGATATAAAGCAACTGCAGAAATCACCCAAAAGTTCACAAATTACCAACAAATTTGGACTCGTACTACACCTCTACCCCGCTGCCACTGAAGTGATACTCCACTACATTCACCCCTCACCCATCGCCTACTATTCACCCGAAGCCACAGCCAATGGACAAGGGTCAGAACAATAAAAGAAGATTCCAGAACCAGCCCAAGGACTCCTAACAAACAAGGTGGAGTAGTAATAACACGAGGAAAACTTGTTTGGTACTGCCAGCCAGGACAAACCCTCTTTATCCACTGGCATCACCACAAAAACACGACAGACGACAACAAACATTTGGGCCCCCGCTACAGTCCAAGATAACTCCTTCCAGTATTTGATGTAAAGAAGATCACTGACCAGAAATAGCTAAACTCCTTATGATTCAGAACCAATCGATCACCAAACTAATCAAGAAATGCAGGAAAATAAAGGCTAGCAATGCAGATACCCCAACAAGATCACTGCTCTTGAACTAACTAGACCTCTAGAACAACAAAGCAACACCCAACCCGGTCCCTAGACACCATCAACACTCTAAAAGACCAAGTCACCCCACTTATACCAACATTACAAAGGAAAGATCAAGAGTGGACAACAACTTTCCCAAAGTTCCCTT
>NW_026487855.1:0-14069 GCF_026875155.1 Cherax quadricarinatus | reverse complement strand
AAAGATGATTATCATCCCCCCCCACCCGGGGGGGCCACTCCCGGGGTCACCATCTGGAGAAACCTGGGCCAGAAGGACCTGCGAATCAACATGAATGAAAATGAACACCAACACACGACACTCCACACAGGAGAGCACAGCGCTAGCACGATCGACACCATGCATTGCCCTTCTAGGGCATGGTTGGTGCCAGAGCCCGAGTATGTACCTTACAAGATGAGGGGGGTACTTGTGCCTCCTCCCATGGGAGACTTAGGTCTCAGACACTCCCTAGACAGGGAGCCAGTGCCGGGCCACCACTTGGAAGGGCCCGGGCCGGGAAAATACCGGCGAATCTTTAACAACAACAACAACCAGGTAAGAACCAGGAATAATGGATTTAAGTTGGATAAATTTAGATTTAGAAAGGACATAGGTAAGTACTGGTTTTCTAACAGAGTTGTAGATGCGTGGAACAGTCTTCCCAGTGGGGTGATAGAGGCTAGGACCTTGGGTAGCTTTAAGAAGAGACTGGACAAATATATGAGTGGGAGGGGCTGGGTTTGATTGGTGTTGGGGGGTGCGGGAGTTGTTTCTTGAGTAGCTTTAGGTAGATGTCGTTTTGATAAGGACCTGCCTCGTATGGGCCAGTAGGCCTTCTGCAGTGTTCCTACATTCTTATGTTCTTATATGTGGCATATTGCCAAGAAGAGGTGTTGGTAATGAATGGTTGTCCAGAGCAATTGGTATTAATTGTTGGCTGGATAAACACTGTAAGGATAATGCAGTACCATTCATTGACAACTGGGACAACTTCTATGGCCGAAATGACATGTATGCCAGGGATGGGGTTCACTTATCCAGGGCAGGTGTGGGTTTTCTTGCTAACTCAGTTGAGGGGGTTGTTAGGACTTTAAACTAGGATTAGTTAGAGGTATGGGTTTAGAAATGATTAATAATGAGTATGGATATATTGACTTATGCTCTGATATTAAGAATCTTAATAGTAACTGTCATGGAGTAACTCTGGGTAATGATAATTTCAGAAATTGTGTAAAAACAAAGATGAATAGGAAAAATGTGCAGAAGAAAAAACATATGATGGTATTTTATGCTAACAGTCGAAGTGCAAGAAATAAAATTAATGAACTACGTTTGGTAGCATGTGCTGGGAACTTTGATATCATTGCATTAACTGAAACGTGGTATGATTTAAAGAGTCGGGATATGACTGTTGAGTGTAATATTCAGGGATTTAAGTTATTCAATGTGGATAGATGTAATGGGAAGGGGGAGGAGTTGCATTGTATGTTCGGAAAAATATTAATTGTTGCATAAAAACAGGTATAAAAATAGATGGAGCAGTAACAGAGTCTGTTTGGGTAGAGTTCGTGGAGGGTCAAGAAAAACTAATTCTAGGTGTAATATACCGACCTCCAGGCTTGGATCACGATAGAGGGAGACTTCTTTGGGACGAAATTGTTAGGGCTTCTGGACACAGTAACGTAGTCATAGTAGGGGACTTTAACTTTAGCCAAATTGACTGGAATTCTTTGACAGGTAATCTAGAGTCCAGTGACTTCATGGAAACAGTTCAGGACTGTTTTCTGAAACAGAGCGTAACTGAGCCTACCAGGGGTAATAATTTGCTAGACCTAGTCTTGTCAAATAAGGAAACACTCGTGAATAATCTGGAGATCACTGAAGAGCTTGGCGCAAGTGATCACAAATCCATCACTTTTAGCATTAATTGGGAATGCAAGAATAATGATAATACAGTAAAAATCCCTGATTTCCGTTCTGCCGATTATAATGGACTTAGGGAACATCTGTCTAATCTTGATTGGGGTTATCTAGCTAATGATTTTATTGACGATAATCATACTTATGAATATGAAGGGATCTGTTTTTATGATTGTTTTCTTAATAATGTACACAGTGCCCAGAGTATATACATTCCCCAGAGAGAAATTAGGTCTAATAATAACGATCCCAAATGGGTTAACAGGAGGCTAAAGCATCTATTAGGGGAGAAAAGGGGAATTTATAGGCGCATCAGAAGAGGAGAGGTTAACCTTTCTGACCAATATGTTCAGCTTAAAAGAGAAGTAAAAAAAGCGATTAGAAAGGCTAAACGTGACTATGAAATTAGAGTTGCTAATGAATCAAAGACTAATCCAAAGGGTTTCTTTCAAGTGTATAGGACGAAGGTGAAGGAAAAAGTAGGACCTCTGAAATCTGGGAATGGACAGCTGACGGTTAATGAACTGGAAATGTGTTCCTTATTTAATGACTATTTTTTGTCAGTTTTTACACAGGAAGATGTAAATGAGATTCCAGTAATTAACAATTATTTAGTTCCTGATGAATTTAAGTTAACTAATATTACTGTCACGAGAGACATGGTTATTAAACAGATAGACAAACTGAAACAAAATAAGTCCCCGGGACCCGATGAGTTGTTTTCAAGGGTACTTAAGGAATGCAAGATGGAGCTTAGTCAGCCATTAACGAGTGTATTCAATGCGTCCATCCTTACCAGTGTTGTGCCAGAGATGTGGAAGATGGCTAATGTGGTTCCTATATTCAAATCAGGGAATAAGTCCACTCCTTCAAATTACCGTCCAATAAGCCTGACATCTATAGTGGGGAAATTATTAGAATCAATTATAGCTGGACATTATCAGTAAGTCCTTGAAGAGCATAACACTTGATAAATGAATCTCAGCATGGATTCACGACGAGGGTCGTTTCCTGCCTGACAAACTTACTGCACGTTCTTCAATAGAACATTTGAGGGAGTTGACAGTGATAAGGGAATATGGTTTGTTTGGTTTAGAAAGACACGTAAGCAAAAAACACTATAAAACATATTATTAGAAAACGTTTCGGTCCTGGGGACCTTTGATCACTTCTAACATACAGAGGTTAGAAAGACTGTTTATATATCGGCCGGAGAGGAGATGTGGGGGTAAAGCACGTGACCTGAGGATTGTCTAAGAAACATAAGAATGGAGGAAAACACTGTAGAGGCTCCTACTGGCCAATGGCCAGTTGGCACGTTCTACGGTGCAGATCTCCCGACAGTGACCAAACTTACTTCAAAGTGTACAGAAGAAACTACCAACAAGGACGATCTTATACACTTTTATTCACACAAGCATACCCGCACACTAGAGAGGAAGGTCCTAATTGGCTTCTTCTTGATGACGGCTCTTCGCATCTCCAGCCCTTGTTTCTAGAAGAAGGAATCACTTACATAACACAAGCCTTTACACGTCCTTCAGTTCCCATCTTTCTTCGTCCGAGATTGCAGACTCATGCACAAGCTTATCCTCAACAAACGCCATGGAACAGCCCCTAAAAACAGTTCATAGTACTCCCATGTGGCGGATGTTTGTTGCACGAATCTCGCCGGGCACTTGGCATGAGAACATCAACGTTCCACCATAAACACCATCCCTATCAAAGACCTCACTACAAACGCAGCCCCAAACCTCTAACTTACTACAGCAGGAGTCTACACTATCCCCTGTGGGTTTGTCCAAGAACATATGTAGGCGAGACGCAGAGATCTTGCAAGGTCCGCCTGAAAATGAGCATCGAATTGCCCTCTAACAGAGACGATGTAAGGTACGCCTGTGTCCTCCACAGAGGACTCCACGGGGCATTTGATGAACTGGAACGAGGCACAATCGTTCTCACCGAACCAGACCTCAGACGCCGGACGGTGCCTAGAAGCATCAATATCACCAATCACCGGACACTATAGAACGAACACCTGGAAACTACAAAATTTCAAAAACATTGGCGCAATATGATACTTAAGCTGCACCACCCAACAACACAGGTGTCACGTGATTTCATCGTCTACCGTCCTCATCATCGCAGAGGTGTTTGATAAGGACCTCCTGCCTCGCATGAGCCAGTAGGCCTTCAACAAGTGTGCCTCCATTCTTATGTTCTTATGGACATTCCTCAGGTCAAGTGCGTCACATCTCATCTCTCCGCCTATATATATAATGTTTTCTTCCTCTGTATGTTAGAAGAGATCACGGTCCCAGGGACCGATAACCGTTTTCTAATAAAATAGTATATAGTGTTTGCTTACGTGCTTTCTAAACCTAACTTTTCGGTATTATTACCAAGGTGCTGATACAATGATATTGTTTATTTGGATTTTAGTCAATTCCTTCGACAGGAGTACCTCAGCAAGAGACTCTTAAGAAAAGTGGCAGCTCATGGTTATAGGAGGTAAGTTCTTGCATGGGATTGAGGCATGGCTTACCAATAGAACAGCAGAGAGTTACCATTAATGAAAGTGAAATCTGAATGGGGATTAGTCACTAAGTGGCGTTCCACAAGGATAGTTTTAGGCACTCTCTTGGTTACATTAATTTAAAATTAATAGACTTGATTGAAGGGATTACTAGTGACATGAGTTAAGTTTGCTGATGATACAAAGATAGGCCGTTTATTTCACTCTGGGGGGGATGGAGGATATCAATTGACGCCAGGACGATTTGAAACAAATTAAATGTATTGGTCTGAGAAATGCAGATGAAGTTTAATGTGGATAAGTGTAAGGTACATTGACCTTGGTAATGAAAAATAACCTCGAGAAGCTATAATCTAGGTGAAGTAGAAGCTTGTGGTCATACGAATGTGGAAAAAATGACTTGGGAGTCATGGTAAGCAGAAATCTAAAGCCAAGACAGCAATGCCTCAGTGTGCGCAACAAGGCCAACAGATTACTTGGATTTAATCTCAAGAAGTATAAAGTAACAGAAGTCCAAAAAAGTTATTTTACAGCTCTATCACATCAATAGTGAGGGCCTCATAAGAAATAAGAACATAAGAATGTAGGAACACTGCACAGAAGGCGCTACCCCCCTCCTCCTCCCCCCCGCCCCCCCACTACTGGCCCATACGAGCAGGTCCTTATCAAACGACATCTACCTTAAAGCTTTACTCAAGAATCAATTAACTCCCGATACCTTTGACACCAATAAAACCACAGCCCTCCCAGTACATACTATTTGTCCAGTCTCTTCTTAAAAGCTACCCACGGTACTACATTATTACCCACTGGGAAGCTGTTCCACGCATCTACAACTCTGTTAGAAAACCAGTACTTACCTGTGTCCTTTTCTAAATCTAAATTTATCCAACTTAATCCATTATTTCCTGGTTCTTACACTGGTTCGATACCTCAGTACTTTATTTTATGTTATCCTTGTTTATGCCAGTCATCACTTATACACTTCAATGATATCTCACCTCTTTCTAGCCTCTCCGAGAGTGGAGATTAAGGCTTTAAGTTCTATTTCATACGGGACGGTTCCTTACACAGTAAATCATTTTAGTCATTCTTCTCTGTATGTTCTCTAATGAGTACTATGTCCTTCTGTAGTAAGGGGACCAAAACTGAGCAGCATAATCTAATGAAGGACCTCCACTAGTGATGTCTATAGAGCTGTAAAATCAACTTTTTATGGACTTCTGTTACTTAAGGATCATAAGAACATAAGAAATAAGAAAGGAGAACACTGCAGCAGGACTGTTGGGCCCCATACTAGGCAGGTCCTTTGTAGCTATTCATCCCACTAACAAACATTGGACCTACCCAATTTTTTTCCAATGCTTACCCAAGAAATAAGCTCTGATGTGCAAGTCCCACTCATAATTCCATCCCATCCTACTCAATGTTATTTATCCAACCTAAAATTTGAAACTACCAAAGTCACTAGCCTCAATAAACCCAACTAGGTAGACTGTTCCACTCATCAAATACCCTATTTCCAATCCAATACTTTTCCTATGTCCTTTCTAAATCTAAACTTATCTAATTTAAAATCCATTACAGCGGGTTCTATCCTTGGAGATGATATCCTCAAGACCTTGTTAATATCCCCTTTATTAATACCTACTTCCACTTATACACTTCGATCAGGTCTCCCCTCATTCTTCGTTCTAACAAGTGAATGTAACTAAGAGTCTTCAATCTTTTTTCATAAGAAGATTTCTAATGCTATGTATTAAATTTGTCATCCTATGCTGAAATGTTTTCTAACGAATTTTATGTCCCTTCTGTAATATGGAGACCAGATTGAGCTGCATAATCTAGGTGCACGGCCTTACTATTGTGTTTAAAGCGGCAGTTTGGGACCTCTGGACTTCTGTTGCTTACACTTCTTGATTAATCCCAGTAATCTATTTGCCTTATTACGTACGCTTAGGATTGCTGTCTGGTTTAAGGTTACTGCTTACCATAACCCCCAAGTTCCTTTTCGCAATCTTGTATGTTAAGTTCTACATTATTTAAACTTATAAAGTGCTAGGGTTAGGACACTCACGAGCTTCAGAACCTTGCATTTATCTAATTGAACTGCATCTTCTGCCACTTTTCTGACCAAGAGTAGAGTTGGTCTAAATCCTCCTGAGTTCCCTAACATTACGTCTTGAATCAATTACCTACCTATCTTCGTGTCATCGGCGAATTTTGTCATATCACTAGTTAATTCCTTCATCAAGTTATCATTGCTATATTATTATAAACAACAAACGGGCCCAAGCTGATCCCTGTGGAACGCCACTTCGTTACTGATCCCCACGAGGATTTTTAACCCCCATTTATGGGACACTCTTTGCGTCCTGTCTGTGAGCCATGATTCGATCAATGAGAGCACCTTCCCCAATGCCGTGAGCTGATACTTTCTTCAATCCAGTCTTGGTGCCGGAAACCTCTTCAAATGCCTTACTAAAATCTAAGGAAAATAATATCAAATTTCTTTATTCGTGGTCAAAAAGACTCCAAAAGCTTTACTGAAGGAAAGTAATAAATTAGTTAGACAAGACGGCCTCTTGTGAATCCATGCTGAGTATCATTAATCAAGCTATGCTTATCGAGATGGCTTCTTATAATCTCAGCTATAATTGACTCTAGTAATTTGCTACAATTGAGGTCAGGCTTATTGGGCTCGGTAATTTGACAGGTATTAACGGATTGTCCCTGTTTTAAAAATTGGAATTACATTAGCCATCTTCCACATATCAGACACTGCACTTCTTGAGATAAATCCAAGTAATCTGTTGGCCTTGTAGCGCACACTGAGGCACTGCTGTCTTGGCTTTAGATTTCTGCTTACCATGACTCCCAAGTCTTTTTCACATTCTGTATGACCAAGCGACGTGTACTTAGCTCAGTGAAGACCTGTTTGTGTGCTCTTGAGTGGTGACCTGTACTTAACTCTGTGAAGAAGTGTCTTGTTTGCTCCCGTGGACTGAACCAAGATGCCCTCCATCGAGCAACTTTACCAGCAGCTTAAGGAGGCGTATGGAAAATAAATTGTATAAAATACCGACACAATGGCAATATAAACAAAAATGCAGTATAATGTGATCCTTTATTGACTACGTTTCGCCCACACAGTGGGCTTTTTCAAGTCACAAACAGAACTACCTGGGGTGGAAGGAACGCGAGTATTTATAGTCCGGGCTGAGGTCAGGTGAAGAATGTGCTTCGGATGATGTTACCGAGTTGGGTGTAGAGTCTAAAAACTGGGTAGCCTTGGAAAGGAGACTGGACAAGTTTGTCGAGCAGACCTTCTACAGTGTTCTTATGTGGGATAGCGATGATGAAGTTTTCTTGGCAAGTGGTTTCGCTTTGTTATAGAAGCCCCAACTATTCTGGTTTGAAGTTGTCGGATATAGAAAATAAGTGGATGTTTCCAGGAGTCTTCCGGTATTGAGTGTTGTCTTCTGTGGCGATAAGTCTTGAAAGTTTCTGTAGTTTATCAAGTGGTGTGTGGAATTACGGTGTTGTACGCAGGCATTCCTTGTGTTCGTCAGACCTGCTTGCGTATTGGTGTTCTGAAATACGTTTTGGAGGTCCCTGATGTTTCGCCACGTATAATTGTTGCAAGTCATTACAAGGGATTATGTATTACCCCTGCAGAGGACTGGAGGCTTGTCCTGCTACTACTGTGATGTCCTTGATGGTGTGGTAGTGGAGTAGATACTTGGAATGATGTTTTGGCAAAGAAGTTGGAAACATGTTTGGCAATGGAGTTGGTGGAGAAGGACTATGTATCTCTTCTCGGCAGTGTCTTCTCTGGGTGTGTTGAAGATGTTTAGTCCGCCTCTGCGTCCTGATGAAGTGACGAGGATAGTGGAGTTTGGAAAAACCTTTAAATTTATAGTGCTTTCTTCCTCAAGGAACTCGTTGCTGCAGATTCTGAGTCACGCAGGAAGAACCAAAATTACCCCATTTTTGGTTTTGGTGTCGGGGTGAGAGAGAAGGGGGAAATCGTTTTGGTTTTGGGGGGTTTTTTCGATAGACTTTAAAACAAAGTTCGTGGCAGCTTTGCAGAGTAGAACTAAGGAAAAGGGAAGAGTGTGTCGACCTTTTCTTCAAGTGTGAACGGGAAATTGAAGGCTCGACCTGGTTGAGCTTGTCTTGGAGGCTTGACTTTGAAGCGTTTAGGAGTTATGAGGAAATGCGAAAACAAACGGACCAGGTACAGACAAGGATAATGGTGGAGAAAAGTTGGGGCTTCTAGATTTCCCATGTATAGTCGCGGGGACGCACTGAGGGGCGAACCCGGGGTAGTCCAAAAACGTTTTGAAAGAGGTGATTTTCAAAGAGAAACACTAAAGCCAACACAAGTTCAACCACGGAAGTCGCTGGCTGAAGGGGAAGATCAAGTGAATCGTCTTTTTTTCTTGCGCAAGAGACGAGGCTTGTTTAGTATACTTTGTAAAAGGGAATCCGTCAAGGGGGAAAAAGTTTTTGTTCCGATTTGATGTTGCAAATGCGAGGGGAAAGATCACCTGATTTTGAGATGTGTGGAAAACGATAGTGCCCAAAGGTTCGAGGGGTTTTTTGGCGAAATTCCTGAGAGCTTTTTGGGACCTGCCTATTCCCGAGATAGGGGCCCTCAGTGGGGATACCGGCTTGTGAGCTTTGGGCGGGCCCCGACATTCTGGCGGCGGGGGTTCGGGGGCAGGTGTCAGAAGTTTCTTCCCCTTTTTTTCTGACTCCTCAGAATGCGGCGAGCCTTTGAAAAAAGTTTTAGTAAGTTGTCCACTTGGTTTTTTGAGAGGTTTGTAGGTATCGGGTCTTTAAAAATTGAGCTTTTGTTCCGAACGTCGTGTTCTGATGAAACACCACCTCCTCAGACTCACAACCCTGGTACCCAGGGCCCCAATCCCGGGAAAAGGCGTGCTCCCCACAACTCTCAGGAATTCTCGCCAAACCCTCTCAAACTCTTGGCACTATCATCCACACTTCAAACACCGGGATCTTCTCAACGCATTTGCAACATCAACATCAGAACAAGAAACTTTCCAGCCTTTACGTGACTTTTTTTCCTAAAGTCCTACTAAACAAACCTCGATCTTTGCCAAGAAAATTGACATTCACTTATCTTCCCCTTCCCCCAGGACTTCATCGACCCGGTTGAACTAAGTGTTGGCTTTTGTGTTTCCTTTTGAAAATCACCTCTTTCAGCAGACTTTTGACTACCCATGGGTTGCCACTCATGCAGTCCTCGAACCTATACATGGGAAATCTAAACCGAACGTTCTCCACCATTTTTCCTTCGTCTGTCACCTGGTCCCTTTTGGACGACATTCTCCCTCATAAATCCTAAACCTTTAAATTCAAGCTCCCAAACAAGCTCAACCATCGCCTTCAATCCATTCACACTTGAAGAAAAGGTCCACAACCCTCTTCCTTTTTCCTTGAGTTCTACTCTGAAAGCTGACCCGAAACTTCGTTTTAAAGTCTATCAAAACCCACCAACCAAAACGTCTTCTCCACTTCTACTCTCACCACGACACCAAAACCAAACGTGGTGTAAAATTTTAGGCTTCTTTCCCGCGTGCACCAAATCGCAGCAAAGGTTCCTTTAGGAAAATGCCTAAATTGAACAGGTATTTTCCAAAATCCACTATCCCGTCACTTCATCAAACGCGACGGCGAGCACTAAACATCTTCCCAAAACACCCCGGAAGACACTGCCCAGAAGAATACATATCCTTCCCCCCAACTCCATTGCCAAAGATGTTTTAAACTCTTTGCCAAAAAAATCATTCCAAATATCTACCCCACAACCACGACCCTCAAAGGGCATCACCTAGTAGCAGGACAAGCCTCCTCCTCTGCAGGGGGATACAAAACCCTTTTTAAAGCTCAACAAGTTTACGTGGGCGAAACATCAAGGGACCTCCAAACACGATTTCAAAACACCAATACGCAAGCAGGTCTGACGACACAAGGAATGCCTGCGTACAACACCGTAATTCACACAACCACTTGATAAACTACAGAAACTCAAGACTTATCGCCACAGAAGACAACACCCAATACCGAAGAATCCTGGAATCATCACTTATTTCTATATCCGACAACTTCAACAGAAGAGTGGCTTCTATAACATAGCTGAACCACTTGCCAAGAAACTTCTTCATCGCTATCCCACATAAGAACACTGTAGAAGGTCTGCTCACAAACTTGTCCAGTCTCCTTTCCAAGCTACCCAAGTTTTTAGACTCTACAACCCAACTCGGTACATCATCAGATGCAGCATTCTTCACCTGACCTCAGCCGGACATAAATACTCGCGTTCCTTCCACCCAGGTAGTTCTGTTTGTGACTTGAAAAAGCCCACTGTGTGGGCGAAACGTAGTCAATAAAGGATCACATTATACTGCATTTGTGTTTATGTCTCTATCTTGACCTGAAGTCTCTTGTGTCTCTATCTTGACCTGAAGTCTCTTGTGTCTCTATCTTGACCTGCAGTCTCTTGTGTCTCTATCTTGAGCTGAAGTTCCTTGTTTCTCTATCACGAGTTCAAGTCCCTTGACACTATCTTAAGCTGCACTCCTTGTCTCTCTACTGTTCTAGCATGTCTGTTGTAGGTCACGCTTGGCATCATGAGAATCAATACGCCACAAGAATAACTATATAGTATCAACCAAGACAGATAAAACTCTTTTCTCTGCTGCAGAGAATCTTCGTACAGTACAGAACACATCTCAATAAATGGACCACAACACCATACAACAGTACGTATTTAACTAGTATTACTTTACATAATATATAGACACTACCGTGCTGTTCCAGGGACGCAACTACTGGTGAGTATATATGATTTAGCCGTCAGGAAACTGAGTCCACAAAAGTCGGATCAGAGAATGTCCCCAAAAGCAGAATACTGACTTATGACTTTAGTGTGCAGACACAGTTGTTTAAGACCATGTCCACACATGCCCACAGTTGTCCATACATGTCCACACATGCCCACACATGTCCATGCATATACGTACATAATTAAGTGCTATAAAGAATATGATAGGTATTTATGCACTCTGAATGAAAGCTCAGAGTGCCGACCCATTGTCTCAAAGGCTAAATCAACTCTGTAATTACATACGACAGAGTCCACACTAAACACAGGCAGAATATAACCACTAGAAAGAATCCAAACATTGTGTGGACAGCCAAGAATCTCAGCAACAGCATCCACAAACGGCAGCGTAAGAGAATGTTAACATGCTAGGTTGTGTATGACACACCGACTTCCACTAGCGTATCTTCCCTCGTCTGTGCTGCGACCTTCATGTTCTGCTGAAGAGGACCTCACTTTTACGATTGAAATAATAACATTTACCTTATCTCTCACCATTTTTCGCCATATGGGTTTGTGCAACCGATCGATGTTTAACTTTTATGTTTATATTAGTGTGTCTAATTTACTTAGGTAATATAATGAGGCTCTATTTTAAATATTAAATTGCTTGCTTGATAAAGAGAGGCGGTGACCAACGTTGATCTAAATTATAAAGACGCATGCATACACACACACAGTGAAGAGGCGGGGGCCAGGAGCTATGAATCGACCCCTGCAACCACAAATATCGAATAGCAGAGCACTGAAAATGGATTTAAAATAATGTAAAAGAACCTGACGACCACTGGGAACTTACAGAAAACAACCAGGCCAGCACAGACCACCACCAGTACACCTGTGTTCCAGTACCCACAAATATGAAGACACACAGTGGACCAATGTTTTCACATCTGTTGCTCATTGCCATCCAGCAGCTGCTACAAGTGTTTCACTCGAATTGTAATAGTGTTGGTAGAATTACCGACACTATGTTAGGTATAGAACACAAGTGCGACTAATATATTTTATTGTGGCAACGTTTCGCTCTCCAGGAGCTTTCTCAAGCTATTGCAGCTTTATAAAGCTCCTGATGAGCGAAACGTTGCCACAATAAAATGTCTTATTAGTTGCACCTGTGTCTTTTTACCTAACATTTCACTGGACTGTTGTGGGTGGCATCTTGGGAAGTTGCAGAGAGGAACTGGAATGATGATGGGACACTAAAGAGAGTTGACTCGGTGCTGTAACTACACACGGATAATCACACACACTGCCTTAACGGACCGGGTAAACAAAGAACAAATTGCTATGCGCTTTAATAGACACAAATGTTCGAAGTTGAGAAAGTCATGACTTATATGAGGAATTGTTAAAAATTACCTTGAGAACATGTGTGTGTGTGTGTGTGTGTGTGTGTGTGTGTGTGTGTGTTTGTACTCGCCTATATGTGGTTGCAGGGGTCGAATCATAGCTTCCGGTTCCGCCTCTTCACTGATCGATACTAATTCACTCTCTCCCTGCTCCATGAGCTTTATCATACCTCTTCTTAAGGCTATGTATGGAACTTGCCTCCACTACTTCACTCTCCATATTATTTCACTTCCTGACAACTCTAAGGCTAAATAAATACTTCCTAACATCTCTATGACTCATCTAGGTGTTCAGCTTCCAATTGTGACCCCTTGTTTCTGTATCCCATCTCTGAAACATTAGAGCCCTGTCTACCTTGTCAATTCCTCTCAGGATTTTATACGTTGCTATCATGTCATCCCTAGCCATCCTATCCTTTAGTGTCATCAGGCTGAGTTCCCTTAAGTTTTCTTCATAAGACATACCCCTCAGTTCCGGGACTAATCGTTTTGCAAATTTTTACACTTTCTCCAATTTCGTGACGTGTTTGACCAGGTGTGGGTTCCATACTGGTGCTACATACTTCAATATGGGTTTGACGTACACGGTGTACAGTGTCATGAATGACTTCTTACTTAGATAACGAAACACTATTGTCAGGTTTGCCAGGCACCCGTATGCTGCAGCAGTTATTTATTTAATTTGTGCCTCAGGCAATGTGCTTGGTATGATCTTCACCCCAAGATTTTTTTCGTTGAGCGAGTTTTGCAGCCTTTGACCTCTTAGGCTTTACTCCGTCTGCTGTCTCCTTTCTCTTTCTCCAATCTTCATAACTTTGCACTTGCTAGGGTTAAACTCCAGAAACCATTTGTCAGACCAGCCTTAAAGCCTGTCCAGAATTCCTTCCAGGCTTGTCTTATCCTCCTCCGCTTGAATTCTCGTCTCGGACCAACACTTGTTGTTTCCTTCCTGTCAGGTATTCCCTGATCCATTGCGTGCTTTAGTTTTTCAACCAGTCTCTTGTGTGGAACTGTGTCGAAAGTCTTCTTACAGTCCAAGAAGATTTAGTCTCCCCATCACTCTCTCTCCTGTTAACTTGTCACAGAACTTCAATAGGTTTGTGATGCAGGATAATCCTGATAAACTTCTCCATAACTCTGCATACAATACATGTTAGTGACACTGGTCTGTAGTTTAGAACAGTCTGTCTCATTTTTTAAAAATTGGGACTACATTTGCTGTCTTCCACACCTCAGGCCCTGTTTCGACTGTTGCACGTGTATGTGTCATTGATGTATTCCATGACTGGTACTAGAATCCGGGGTTGGATCTCTCTCTCCATCACTTGACATCACACTGGATATTCCCCACACCTTCACTCTCATACTCTACGTAATTTATTACACTGACGCGTCCAACACCACCAGTGATACTCGTTCGGATTTAAACGTCTTCTGGCTGCGTTCAGTCACCTCGTTACTACCAGACGTGTCGAGGCATTTTTCTTAAAATTCGCTTATTTGTGGTTCAATATTTTTAGTTGTTCTATAACCTACCTAACCTTAA
>NW_026487846.1:0-23807 GCF_026875155.1 Cherax quadricarinatus | reverse complement strand
GTAAAAGGAAGGGCACTGAAATGGATAAGGGAATACCTGACAGGGAGGCAGCAAGGTATGTACGTGAAGAGGACACAGTGGGGCCTTTTACGAGCGGGGTCCCACAGGGGTCAGTTCTGGGGACCATGCATTTTTGATATATGGAACGAATATGGAAGGAAAGACTCTGAAGTGCCCCTTTTTTCGCGATGACGTGAAGTTGATGAGAAGAATTTAAAATCGGACGAGGAGAGGCGGGACTGCAAAGAGCCCTGGAGAGGCTGGACTGGGGGTCCAGAACTGGCTTCTCCGATTAATCCAGCCAAATGCAAAGCTGAAGATTGGGGAGGGCAAAGAAGACCGCAGACAGACTTAGCTGGGTGGACAAAGATACGACCTCACTCGGGGAGAAAGCCCCTTGGGGTGACCAAACACTGAGCAATCACCGGAGGCACACATCAACCAATAACCCGTGCAGCATACGGGCGCTCGGCAAACTGGGGAATAGCTTTCCCGATACCTTAATAAGGAATCGTTAAAAGACACTGTACACTGGTATGTTTGGCCCCATACTGGAGTATGCAGCACCAGTCTGGAACCCAAACCTGGTCAAGCACGTTCAGAGTTAGAGAAAGACAAAGGGTTTTTGCACAACAAGGTAGTCCCCGAGCTCAAGGGGAAATTTGGTCGTACGGGGAAAAGGTTAGGAATCGGAATGACGACATGGAGGCAGAAGGGTCAGGGGAGACATGATAACGACATACAAGATAATGGGGGGAATGACAAGGTGGACAGAATAGGTGTTCCAGAGAGGGATCACAGGGACAAAGGGGGTCACATGGAAAGCTGAAGACTCAGACAGGTCACAGGGACGTTAGGAATTATTCTTCAGTCAAGAGTTGTCAGCAAGTGGAATAGCCTAGCAAGTGAAATAGTGGAGGCAGGACCATAATATTTTAAGAAGAGGTATGGGACAAAAGCTGGGAAGGGCGGAAAGAGAGAGGCCCCCAGTAGCGATCAGTGAAGAGGGGGGCAGGAGCTGACTCTCGCCCGCAACCACAATTAGTGAGTAAAATTTAGGTGAGTACACGCCACAACACACGCACACCATACACACACATACATACACACACACAACACACACACCCCACACACCACACACACCACACACACACACACACACAACACCACACACAAAACCACAACACCACACACACAAAATAGTTTGAGGAGCGATTTTAGGGAGCAGGATCCATACATAGCTTTAAGCAGAGGTATATAAAGCTCCACGGTTCGGGGAGAGTGACCTAGTAGCGACCAGTGAAAAGGCGGGGCAGAGTCGACTCGACCCCTGGAACCTCAACTAGGTAGTACAACTAGGTGAGAACAACACAAACACACACACACACACACAAACCACACACACACACACAACACACACACACACACAACACGCTCGTCAGCCTCTGTCAGTTTCCTAAGGGAAACCCTTAAAGTTTTTGCTGATATATATGGAAAATCATAACAATGTTGTCAGGTCCTGGTGGACACAACATTAACAATGTTTTTAAAGTTCTGGTGGACAAACATTAACAATGTTGTTAGTCCGGGTGGACACAACATTAACAATGTTGTTAAGTCCTGGTGGACACAACATTAACATGTTGTTAAGTTTTTGGTGGACACAACATTAAACAATGTTGTTAAGTCCTGGTGGACACAAACATTAACAATGTTGTTAAAGTTCTGGTGGACAAAACATTAACAATGTTGTTAAGTTCTGGTGGACACAACATTAACAATGTTGTTAAGTCCTGGTGGACAAACTTTAACAATGTTGTTAAGTCCTGGTGGACACAACTTTAACAAGTTGTTAAGTCCTGGTGGACACAACATTAAACAATGTTGTTAAGTCCTGGTGGACACAACATTAAAAAAGTTGTTAAGTCCTGGTGGACACAACATTAACAATGTTGTAAGTCCTGGTGGACACAACATTAACAATGTTGTTAAGTCCTGGTGGACACAACATTAACAATGTTGTTAAGTCCTGGTGGACACAACATTAACAATGTTTTTAAAGTCCTGGTGGACACAACATTAACAATGTTGTTAAGTCCTGGTGGACACAACATTAAAAAATGTTGTTAAGCCCTGGTGGACAAAACATTAACAAGTTGTTAGCCCTGGTGACACAACATTAACAATGTTGTTAAGTCCGGGTGGACACAACTTTAAACCCAATGTTGTTAAGTCCTGGTGGGACACAACATTAACAATGTTGATAAGTCTGGTGGACACAACATTAACAATGTTGTTAAGTCCTGGTGGACACAACATTAAACAATGTTGTTAAGTCCTGGTGGACACAACATTAACAATGTTGTTAAGTCCTGGTGGACACAACATTAACAATGTTTTTAAGTCCTGGTGGACACAACATTAACAATGTTTTTAAGGGTCCTGGGGGGACACAACATTAACAATTTTTGTTAAGTCCTGGTGGACACAACATTAACATGTTTTTAAGCCCTGGTGGACAAACATTAAAAATTTGTTGTTTAAGCCTGGTGGACACAACATTAACAATGTTGTTAAGTCCTGGTGGACACAACATTAAAAATGTTGTTAAGTCCTGGTGGACACAACTTTAAAACAATGTTGTTAAGTCCTGGTGGACAGAACATTAACAATGTTGTTAAGCCCTGGTGGACACAACATTAAAAAATGTTGTTAAGTCCTGGGGGGGACACAACATTAACAATGTTGTTAAGTCCTGGTGGACACAACATTAACAATGTTGTAAGTCCTGGTGGGACACAACTTTAACAATGTTGTTAAGTCCTGGTGGACACAACATTAACAATGTTGTTAAGTCCTGGTGGACACAACATTAACAATGTTGATAAGTCCTGGTGGACACAACTTTAACAATGTTGTTAAGTCCTGGTGGACAAACATTAACAATGTTGTTAAGTCCTGGTGGACACAACTTTAAACCCAATGTTGTTAAGTCCTGGTGGACAAACATTAACAATGTTGATAAGTTTGGTGGACACAACTTTAACAATGTTGTTAAGTCCTGGTGGACAAAACATTAACCCAATGTTGTTAAGATGAGAAAGACATGTACAATAGCATATTATATAGTAATATATTGTAGTAGTGCTATACTAAAGTAGTTCTATATAGTATATTACTATACTGTCGTATTACTATGCAAAATTATATTAGTATGGAATATTACTACTATAGTATAATACTGTACATTAGTATAGTACTACTGTGGTTTAGTAAATTTTACTAAACCACTCTTCAAAAGCCTCTATTATTCTCTATATTAAAATTTAAAACTGGAGATGAAAATTCTCAAGACTTGGCCACGATAACCTTAAAATTACTTCTTCAAAGCCGAGTGAGTGACTGATTATCTCATATTTAAGTTATTACAGCTTCTGCTGACTGAAGAAGCTGAGAAGCAGACAAAACTTATCTACTGTTTAGATGTGCAATATTTTTATTATTTCACAACATCAACAAATTTGAAAAGCATGAAATTGATATTGCAGCCGGTCAGAAGAGGAAATCCGAGTTTTATTTATCTTTATTTAACCGGAATAAAGATTTCCCACAATTTTACAATCAAAATCGACAAGTCTACAAATACACATTTGAAATTTTATTCTCTACAGTCCCTCATTTTTTTGCCAACTTTTGTGAAAGTTTGAAGCTTCGCCACTGAGAAATATTGGAAGTTATCTGAGGCCATTCCAGGATAACTGGCAATGTGTTCAGTAAGTTTTGTCACAAGGGGGCGTGAAAACCACAGTTGTTTACATGTGGTGGTCGTTATTACAAGTGTTGGAAATATGACGCCGACTGAATGAAAATTTTGTGAAAGGAAAAAAACGAGGAAAAATCATTCATGTAACCTCTTAAAGGTATCCTTCGAGGATACATAATAACAAACGTTAGTAAAGTGGACACTTTCAATCGTCAAAACTTCTTTATAACGCTATTTTAAAACTTCGCCTTTAGACTCTAGTTACTTTTTCTCATTCCACCTTCCCGTTTCTGTTCACTATGTTCATTTCTTTCATTTTTAAACCCTTGCAGGGTACTGATGATTGTAGTATGTCCTTTCCCTCCTTTCCTGTCTAGTCTGAAATCACTGCTATGGACTTGCACACTCTCTTCCTTCCCGTTTTTCAGTTACCTTACGTGCTAAATACTGTGTTCATAGATGGCTATAAATTCTTTGAAGGCGAAGGATATGCAGCTATTTTAGAGAGAAGCTTGCTTAATTGGATTTTTTTTCACATAAGAGTAATATGCAACTATTGCTTTGTTCTTTCCGCTAATTATTTTACTACAATCTTATTTTGTTGTAGTGTTTGACTTTCCAGCTGTTGAACAATTGAAATCTTGCATCGCATGTCATTTTGTATTCAAATGGTTGTGTCACCTTTTCAGCAATGACAATGATATCCTTCTATGTTGGATTCCTGGTTATTCTGCGGGCCATTGCATTGATCTCGAAAACCCCCTCTGCACGTTCCACGGGCACAAAACTATTTATCTCTTGCAGGCCCATTAGTATCCAAAAAAATTTTTTATTGGCCCCAAGTTTTCGGACAACAGTTCGAAAATCAAACCAGATTTACTTTTTTTGGGATGTTTTTTTTCATCTCTGTCGTTTTTGGGGGAAAAAAATTTTTCTCGCTTTAAAACTACTTATCGATCAGTAAAGGAGGGGGGTCCAGGACCGAGTCTCGACCCCTGCAACCACAAATAGGGAGTACAAATGGGTTGAGAAACACACAGACACAAAAACCAACACACAAACACACCCACAGACAAAAACAGACACCCCCCAAAAGCCCAAAACAGACACAGCCCACACACAACACCCACACATACAACCCCCAAAACACACACACACACACACACCCCACAAATACACACAAAACACACACAGACACACACACACACACAGACGCAAAACACACACACAACACACACCCAACCACACACACAGACACACACCCCACAAAAAACAGCCCG
The DNA here is from genome assembly GCF_026875155.1 of Cherax quadricarinatus. Classification (NCBI taxonomy): domain Eukaryota; kingdom Metazoa; phylum Arthropoda; class Malacostraca; order Decapoda; family Parastacidae; genus Cherax; species Cherax quadricarinatus. The sequence continues at coordinate 18,764 of NW_026487846.1, read as the reverse complement.
CCACACAAAACACAACACAGACAAAAAATGCCCAATTCAGGTTGACATCGGGGAAATTCAAAGTCGGCGCAGCCCAAGGGATGGAAAACAACAACGGAAAATCCCGACATGGGGGCCCTATCAGCCCCAGGGGGGCCAGGGAAAGACGACGGGCACACTAAAAACCCAAACCAGGTCCGAAAACAAGGGAAGGTAGGCAATATGAAAATTCTAACAGCCAACTCCAGAAGCAAGGGACAGCGGGCCCAGGAAAACAGTCCCTGAGAATAAAGTTTCAGAAAATGCCCGGGGAAAACTGAAGGCAAGAACATGTCAAGGGAAGGGAAAAAAAAATGCCCAAGGACCCCAGAGGGGAACCAGTGGGGGGGGAAAAGGGGCGAGGTCTTTTTTTTGTGTGGGGGCCCAAAACCCAAAGGGGGCCCAAACTTTGAAAAAATAAAACGGAGGAGAAAAAAATATTGAAGGCATCATGAAAAATAGGGAGGGCAATATAAACCCGGGTGAAAATTTTTCAGAAAAATTTGGGGGGTTTTTGCGAGGGGGAAGGATACGGCCTGTCAGAGTAACTTTTAAAGGGAAAAACAGTTCGAACCGGGATTCTGCAAAAAAAAGCAAGACTAAAGGGCCCCCAAAGGGGTACCAAGAGTATACCCGACCGCGACAGAACACAAGAAAAAAGGGAAACTACACTGAAAAAAAAGGGGGTACAGGGGACGCAAGGGGGAAGGAAACAATGAAAATGGGGCAGGCCCCAACCAGGGGGAAAGGGGCAAACACACCCCCCCCAAAAATCTCCCACCAAAAGACCCCAACCCGCGACTTTCCCCAACGCAACTGAGAAAACCTATACAAAAACCCCACCCCACTGCCCCCCTTTTCCACCAATCCCCATATCCCCAAACCCCCACCCCAACAGCTGCCCCCTTAGGGGGGAAATTCTAAACCCCCCCCCCCATCAACACAAACCCCCCCCCCCACAGCCCCAATAGGCCCCCCCCAAGGCTCCGCTCCCCCCCAAACCCCCAAATTTTTGCATGACCAAAATGATAAAAAAAAATTAAAGGTTTGGTACACAAACGCGGAGGGAAAAAATTAAATTAAACATGAGGAGTGGAATAAAAGAAAAAGTGAAAAACCCCCAGACCCATAGAAACACAGAAAAAAAACCCTCGCTGAAACAAAAACCAGAAAACAATCTTCCCAACAGGATATCAGATCCTGGGGAAAGAAAAAGGGAGAAAGGGGGGGAAAAGGGGGGGTTTTTGCACTGCTCATAAAACACCGGGGGGGGATTTGGGGAAAAAGGGAAAGGGCCTGGACATTGGAGAAAGAGACACTTGTAGGTACAATTTCAGCCCGGGAGAACATAAAGTAGTCATTGGAGTGATGAAAAAACCCACCACAAAAAACTGCAGGGGGCCCAAAGGAGAGGAGTACAAGTAAAAAAAGGGGTGAGGGTGGACACACGGCTGAGGGGCAAGAAAGCTCACTCAAAGCAAAGAAAAATTTACGGTAAGGGCATTTCAACCACAGGGAATCGACGGGGAAAAAACCTGGGGGCCAAACATGGTGGGTCCCGAAACATGGAGAGCCAAGTGAGGGATGGGAACTTAAAAACCTCATGATCAACATGCCCAGGGACACAACCAAGAGAGGGGGGAGGATAAAAGCCAGCAAGACTTTTTTCTTGTTTCACCCTGACAGTTCAACATTGAGGGAACATCCCCTTATAGAGGCCCCTTGGACTAGCGATCTTTGTGATTCTGAGTTTTGCCCTATATATTAAGTTAAAAAGGGAGAAGGAAACGGAACTAAAGGGGGAAAGGGCCAAACTATAAAAGGGGGGACTACCAGGTATAAAACCCCCTGCAGGAGTTCAGGGACAGAAAAATTTGGTAGGAAAATCAGTAAACAGATAGGGAAAAGGGGCAAAAAAGGGAAAAGGGGGCAGAGGGAAAGTTTTTTTCCCCAAGGGGAAAGGAAATAATGGGAAGCCCAAAAAACGTTTCCTTGGTTTTAACCCAAGGGTGTAGGGGGGGGGCAAAAACAAAAGTGCAACAGAAAATGGAAAAGGTACAAAAAGGAAAAGGGACCCAGGAAAAAAAAAGGAGTTTAAATAAAAGAGCCAGAAACGAGTATGCCCCAGAAAAGGAGGGAGGCCCAGCGACGAAATAAAAACGACAAAGCATCGAAATTCAAATCTGACCCCAAAAAAACTGCTGTATACCAAAATTAAAGGGGGAAGACAACAGCCCAAGGACCAGGTATAAGGGTGAAAAACCAAAAAGGGGAGAACTCACAAAAACGTTTCAAGGGGGAAATGTGAGGACTCAAAAAGAGATTTAAGGAAGTATTTACAGTAGAGACGGGAAAGGATTTCGGGGGGGAACAGCCCCAAAGGGGGACACCAGCAAAAATACACCAACAAGTTTGTACGACTACATACAGAGAGGAGGGGGTAAGAAACTGCTAAGGGACATCAAACCCCTCAAAGGCAAGGGAAACCAGAAACATCTCCCCGTGGGGCCCTTTTGAGAGGGAGCAGATATGTGTGGGGTGCCACTTTCCAAAAAACTTCAACACATCCCTGGAAACTGGGGAAATACCTGAAAGGGATGGAAAAGGGAAATGTAGTTCCCATTTTTAAAAAGGGGACAGAAAAGAGGGACTAAACTATAGACCCCGTGTCCCTTGACTGTATAGTTTTGCAAAATTATGGGGGAAAATTATCAGAGGAGAGGGTGGAGCACCGGGAAAAGGGGAAAAGGAGTTTAAAATGCCAACCAGACGGATTTACGGGAAAGGGAAATCCTGTGTTACCCAAAACCTTTTGGAGTTTTATGATAAAATAACCGAATAAACAAAGGGGAGAGGGGGGGGTTTATTGCATCCTTTTTGGACTGCAAAAGGCCCCTTTTTTAAAACAGTTTTTCCCCACAAGGATTATGCAGAAGCAGAGCCTCAGGCGCATAAAAACAGGAAGGGCAAGGGAATGATCAAGAATACCTGACAGGGAAAGGGAACAACGAGTCATGGACCCTAATGATGAAACACGGGGCACCTGGGACGAGCGGGGGCCCACAGGGGGGCCGGGGGCCTAGGACCAGTGGGGAAATTTTTGGGATAAGGGGAACGACATGACAAAAGGGGAAACCAGAAATGTCCCCGTTTGCAGATGATGTGAATTTAAAGAGGAGAATTTTAAAACTGAAAGAGGACCCGGCAGGAAATTCAAAAAGACCTGGGCAGATGGACAAACCGGTCCACAAATGGGTTCTCGAATTTAATCCCGCCAAATCAAATCATGAAGATGGGAGGGGCACAGAAAAACCCCCAAAAACAAAATAAAGGGTAGGGGGCCAAAAAACTGGGAACCTCACTCAAGGAGAAAGAACTTGGGGTAAATATAACACCGAGCAGCCCCGGGAAGCACACATCAATCAGATAACTGCGCAGCATAGGGGCGCCTGGAAAACCCGAAACAGCATTCTGATACCTAGTAAGGAATCATTAAAAGACACTGTACACCGTGTATGTCAGGCCCATACTGGAGATGCGCCCCTTTTTTGGAACCCGCCTTGAAAACAGTCAAGAAACTAGAAAAGTACAAAGGTTTTGCGAAAAGGGTTATTTTCCAGAGCAAGGGGGGAAATCCATGAGAAAATTTAAGGGGAAATGGGCCTGCCACACGGAGGACAGGAGGGTCAGGGGAGACATGATAACGACAATAAAATCTGCGGGAATAACAAGGGTGGACAAAGACAGGATGTTCCAGGAGGGACACAGAAACAAGAGGCCACAATTGAAGTTAAAACACAAATGGGGCAGAGAGATAGTAGGAAAAATTTTTTCATCATAGAGTTGTAAGGCATGGAATAGCCAAAAGACGTAGGGGGCAGGAACCATACCATTTTAAACAGGTTTGATAAAACTCAGGAGCGGGGAGAGAGGGCCTAGTAGCAACCGGTGAAGAGGCGGGGGGCCAGGAGCTAGACTCGACCCCCAACCACAAAAGGGGAGTACAAATAGGGAAAACACACACACAGACACACAACACATACACACACACACACACACACACAACAAAAACCCCATACCACAGACACCAAAAAGACACACCAAAACCACACACACACACACACACCACACAACACACACACACACACACACACACACAACACAAACCCGGACAACACACACACACCACACACACACACACACACACACACACACACCGCAACACACACCCGCACCACACACAACACAACCACACACACACCCACACACACACACACACACACACAACACACACCCCCGCCCCGCCAACACACCCACACACCACACACACACAAAACAAAAACACACACACACACACACACAACAGAGTTTGTGCAAAAAACCTTATGGAAAATAAATTTATGTCTTGCAACACTGCCCCGCATTTCAAAAAACCAATTTTTAAAAGGGAAATTTAAATAACCCCTTTAGCCGGAAACAAAAAAATTTTAAGGGGTAAAAATTTTTGGTTTTTTCCTTTTGGGAAAGTGTTTCAAATTTGAAAACATTAAGAAACTCGGGAAGATTTAATTAAAAATCGTTTCCCGGGGACTTTTCCCCCCTTAAAACAACCCAATTAATCAGAAGAAATGTTAATGGGGAAAAGTTGCGGGGGGCTGCGGGGCCAAAAAAGGAGGTCATTTAAAAAAGGACGCAAGGGGAAATTCGAACCCTTAAGGGAAGGGGTTTTTCAAAAAAAGGAAGGGAAAAAACCCTCCCTGGGGAAAAGGGTAAAATGATTTTTTTCCCCCTTTTTTTCCTTAATTAAATTTTAAAAATTTTTTAAAAAAAAATTATAAAAATTAAGGGCCCTTTTTTTCTTTTTTTAAATTTTAAATTTTAAAATTTTTGGGGTTTAATTTTTTTTTACTTCATTTAAAACCCCCTTTTTTTTTTTTTCTAATTTTTTTTTCCATTTTTTTTTTCTTTTAAAAATTTTTTTTTGCCTTTTTTTCCCTTTTTTTAAATTATTTTTTTTTAAAAAAACTTTTTTTTTTAAAAAAAACCCTTTTTTCTTTCTTTTCCCCTTCCCCTTTTAAAAACTTACCCCTTTTTTTCGTTTTTTCCTTTTTTTCTTTTCCCTTTTTTTTCTTCTTTCTAATTTTTTTTTTTGGCCTTTTTTTTCTTTTTCCTTTTTTTCCTTTTAAAAGGGGGGGGGGGGGTATTTATTATTTTAAAATTTTTTTCCCTTGGCCCCTTTTTTTCCCCCTTTTTTTAAAAATTTTTAAATTTTTTAAAAAAAATTTTTTTTTTCCTGTTTGCCTTTTGTGTGGTTTTTAAGGGACAAAAAAGCCCCAATTTTTTCCTTCTAAAAAGGGTCCAAAAAGTTGGAAATTTTTTAAAGCCCCGGGTAGTGACCAAGCCCCCTTTTCTGTTCAAACATTAATGGATTTAAATGAAACTAACCTTTTTCCCGAGACCCTGGATGCACATGTATAGTAATTTCTGATAAGTTTTTTTCCCAAAATTTTAAAGAAATTCATTCCCCCGCTTACTTTCAGACTACGGGCCCGGGCCCAGAAAATTTTTTCCTACCACCGTTTTTAATTTAGGCCCTAAATGGTTCACAGTTGGTCTGAAGCCGCCCTACTCCCATCACTTCTTGTTTCCGAAACTAATAGGAAAGGAAAAAGGTCCCATTTTTTCCCTTCTGGGGTTTTGACCTTTCATCCCCGAAGAGGGATAAAAGTTTTTCAGATCCCTTCCTGTAGATCAAAAGGGCCCCTCGAAAGTTCAAAAAATGAGCCCAATTTTTCCCCCCGAGTTTCCATGGGGGGATTAAAAACCAGTGATGCTACTCTCGAAAGGGGGGGGAGGTAGTGGGAAACCCGGGTTTCACTTTTAGATAAAAATGAAGATATCACCTCCGTTTACCATAAATGTTTTTGACAGGGCTCAACCAAAGCCCGGGTTTTTTCTCCTACTGTCCATCCTTTTTTTTTCCCTGACTTTAACCCTTTTAGATATACAAAAGGGACCCCATTGTAAATTTCCAACGAATTCCCCCTTCTCTTCAAAAAATTGCCATAAAGCCGCAAAACAAAATCAAATTTTATTAAAAGGGAAAAAATTTTTTTCATAAAATTTTGAATATAAAAAAGGTATCTTGTACAACCCTATTAAAATTAAATTCAGGGGAGTTTTGACTTTTTTCCATTTTAAAGTTTTTCCAATCAATGCGAGAGACGTTTTTAAAAAATGGCCATGCCCTCCAGGGGCCCGGGACTTTTTTCTCGCATCGAAAAAACCTTAAATAAAATTAGGGAAAACCTTTTTTTTGGCCCAAAAAAATGCCCCTCAGATATCACAAAACCTTTTGTAGATCGGGTAAATTTTTCCCAAACCCTGAAATCCTCCCGGGGTACCGGGCGGTACCTATGGTCAAAATGCCAATTTTTAAAAGGGTACCTTTTTGGGTTGGGCTTAGCGCTTTTTTTTGGTTATAAAATTTAAAAATACGGAAACCGTTTGAAAGAGTAGCTATTGACTTCGTTGGTCCTTTATCTCCATTTTACAACGGGGGGACTTAGATATATTTAAATTTGGGGGGTTGATTATGTTTTGGGTTTTTCCCCCTGAACCTTTCCCTTAAAAGACCATAACTACTGCAGAGGTGGCTGCACCCCTTTTTCCCCCCAACTTCTCCAGAGGGGCCACCCCAAAGAAAAATTTTTTGGTCCGCCGGGGGACACAATTCACACTGCCCTTAATGCAACATCAACCCAAAACTTCTGGGAGTAAAAGCCTCTCTTCCCCACACCCTACCCCCCCCAAGCTGTAATGGGGGGTTTGGCGCCAGCATTCGATTCTCAAGTCCTTTTTAAAAAAAACTTTGCTCCCTTAAACCAAAGGAGGGGCATCTTTTAACCTACCCTGTGCTTTTTTTCCCAAAGGGAAGTTCCCAGGACTTTTTGGGGGTTTTTTCCCCTTTTTTGGAAAACTTCTTTTTTGGGTAACAGGCCAAGCCCATTGCCCTTTCCTTTTCATGATTTAGGGACTAATGGGAGGTAAATGCGGGGTTCATTTTTTTTTTTACCATTTTCCCCTTTTGCCCCTTTAGACCCAAAACTTGAGGAGACCTCTAAACATAGTTTGAAAACCTAAGCTTGTAAAAAGGGAAACCAGTAAAAAACCCTTTTTTTTGATTCCAAAATAAAGGGGAAATTTTTTAAAAAATAGGAGATAAGTTTTGTATTTTTGCCTATCAAGCCCAAAAAAAATTTTTAGTAGGGGGGGAAAGGGGTCCAAAATAAAGTTTTAAAAAATTTTTGGGGGAAAAGGGTTGACTACCCCCATAAATAAAGGGGGAAACCCCAAATTTTTAAAAATTTTAAAAACCCATCCTTAAAAAAAATTTTACCGAAAAAATTTCGGTTAACCTCCTTTAAACAATTTTTAAACTTATTTTTTCCACACAAACTTAAATTAAGAAAACTGAAGAATTAAAGGTGCGTAATTGACACCAAACCTTAACTATGATAAAGAACTACATGATTTGGGGACTTTTGACCACTGGGGCCCCAACCAACATTAAAAATTAATAAATTTTTGGGAAATGACCAAAAAAAAAAACATGAACTATTTTCAAGTGGGGAAAAACTTTTCAGACGTCCTTTACAAAAATTTTTCCGGGTGTTCCCTTTCCCCACGGTAGCCCCATAAGTTTGGGACTTTTTAAAGGGAAAATTTCCTATCAAACGAAAATTATCCCATTCAATTCCCTTTAAAGGGAGTTTTGAGTGAGAGTAAAAAAAATTGTTAAAACTAAAGATCTTTTAAACCCTTCAATACCTTAATTTTGGGTTCCCCAAAGTAGTCATGGTTAAAAAAGGGGAAAATTCTATGACTTGCAATTGACTTCAGGGGCCCTTAATGCTATAACTGGGTGGGGAGCTGACCTATCCCTTTAAATAATCCGATCTAACAAATTTTAGCTTTTCCTTCTTTTCAGAAAATTGTTTATACGCGGGCATATCATCAAGTAAGTTAGACCCTTTTCTAAGCAGTAAAACCGTTTTTTTCCTACACACCAAGGAAAAAAACAATATAGAAAAATATGCCCTTCGGTTTGGGGAACTGCCTTGGGCATTCTCCTTTCCCCACTTCCCCAGGTTTTGCCTCGACGGGCCCGGGGATATCCTTTTTTTGTCTTTCCCCGGTCCGCGGTCCCGGAGTCCGGCCCTGTGTCCCCTAAAGGGTTTCCCCCTTCCCCCCCTTCCCCAGGGTCTCCTCACGGCCGGGGTTAAAAAAAATCCCCCTTTTTTTTCTTTTTCCCCGGTCAGCTTCCCCAGGGCCGCCTGTTTTCCCCTCAGGGATTCCCTTTCCTTCCCCCCCCTTTTCCCCCGGGGCTGCCTCGGGCGGCCGGTGAGTATCCTTTTTTCGGTTTTTTTTTCCCCGGTTTTCCCTGTGTCCAGGAGTCCCCCTGGTTCCCCCCCATCCCCTTTTGCCTTCCCCAGGGTCTGCCCCGACGGCCCCTATATCCTTTTTCCCTCTTTTTCCCCGGGCCGCGTGGGCCAGGAGTCCCCCCTGTGTCCCCTCAGGCATTTCTCCCCTTTCCCCAAATTTCCCCGGGTCTTTCCCGACGGCCGGGAATATCCTTTTTCGTTTTTTTTCCCCGGTCCCCTTTTCCCGGGGTCCGCCTGGTCCCCTCACATTCTCCTTTCCCCACTTCCCCAGGGGCTCCTCGACGGGCCCTGAGTTTTCCTTTTTTCCCTCCCCTTTCCCAGTTTGCGGTCCAAAGGGGCCGCCTTGGCCCCCAGCATTCTTCCCCCTTTCCCCCCTTCCCCCGGGGCTGCCCCGAACGGCCGGGGATACCTTTTTTTGTTTTTTTCCCCGGTTTCCCCGGGGTCCAGGATCCGCCTGGTCCCCTCACATTTTCCCCTTCCCCCAAGGGGCTGCCCCGACGGGCCCGGGGAGTATCCTTTTCGGTTCCTTTCCCAGGTTTCCCCGTGTCCAGGGGTCCCCCCTTGTCCCCCCAGGCATTTTCCCCTTTCCCCCCTTTTCCCCGGGCTGCCCCGAAAGGGCCCGGGGGTATCCTTTTTTGTCTTTCCCAGGTCCGCGTGTCCCGGATCCGGGCCCTTGTCCCCCAGGCAAATTTTTCCCCCTTTCCCCCCTTCCCCCCGGGTTGCCTCGACGGCCGGGGAGTATTTCCTTTTTTTGTTTTTCCCAGGGCCCCCGGGGTCCAGGAGTCCGCCTGGTCCCCTCAGTTTTTTCCCCCTTCCCCAGGTTTTGGGGCCCCCGACGGCCGGTGAGTACCCCTTTTTCCTCTTTTCCCAGGGCCCCCGTTCCCCGGAGCCGCCCGGTCCCCCCACATTCTCCCCTTTCCCCCCCTTTCCCCCGGGGCTGGCCCCGACGGGGGGGAGAGTATCCTTTTCGTTTTTCCCCAGGGCCGCTGTCCCCGGGGTTTCCCCCTGCGTCCCCTCAGGCAATTTTCCCTTCCCCACTTCCCCAGGTCTGCCTTTGACGGGCCCTGATATTTTTTTTCGGCTTTTTTCCCAAAATTTCCCCGTGTCCCGGATCCCCCTGGTCCCCTCAGCATTCTCCCTTCCCCCTTCCCCCCCGGGGCTGCCTCCCACGGCCGGTGAGTTCCTTTTTTTGTCTTTCCCCCCGTTTTCCCCGTTCCAGGGGGTCCGCCTGGTCCCCCCCCAGGCATTTTCCTTTCCCCCCCCACTTTCCCCCGGGTCCCGCCTCGACGGCCGGTGGTTCCTTTTTTTTGTCTTTCCCCGGTCCGCGTGTCCAAAGGGGTCCGCCGGCTCCCCTCAGGCATTCCCCCCCTTCCCCCCCCCTTCCCCCCGGGGCTGCCTCGACGGCCGGGGAGTTCCTTTTTTTTCTTTCCCGGGCCGCGTGGGCCAGGGGTCCGCCTTGTCCCCCAAAGGGATTCCCCCCTTCCCCAAATTTCCCCCGGGGCTGCCCCGACGGCCGGTGAGTTTCCCTTTTTCCCCTTTCCCCGGGCCCCCGTTCCCGGAGTTTCCCCCTGGTCCCCTCAGGCATTCTCCCCCTTTCCCCCTTCCCCAGGGTCTTCCTCGACGCCCTGATTCCTTTTTTTGTCTTTCCCCCTTTCCCCGTGTCCCCGGAAATCCGCCTGGTCCCCCCTCAGGGATTCCCCCCCCTTCCCCCCTTCCCCCGGGTCCCGTCAAAGGACGGCCGGGGGGGTTCCTTTTTTGTCCCCCCCGGTCCCCCGTGTCCAGGAATTTCCCCCGGCTCCCCTCAGGGATTTTCCCCCCTTCCCCAAATTCCCCAGGGTCTGCCCGACGGCCGGGAGTTCCTTTTTCGTCTTTCCCAGGTCCGCGTGTCCAGGGGTCCGCCCTGGCCCCTTAGGCATTTTCCCCCCTTCCCCCCCCCCCCCAGGGTCTGCCCGACGGGCCCGGTGAGTTTCCTTTTTCGCCTTTTCCCCGGGGCCGCGTGGTTTCCCGGAGTCCGCCTGCGTTTCCCCCCACAAAAACCCCTTTTTTTTTGGGTTTTTTTTTTTTGTTTTTGTTTTTTTTTTTTTTTTAATTTTTTTTTTTTTATTTTTTTTTTTTTTTTTTTTTTTTTTTTTTCCCCTTCCCCCCCTTCCCCCCCGGGGCCCCCTCGACGGGCCCGGGAGTATTCCCCTTTTTTGTCTTCCCAGGGCCGCGTGCCCAGGAGTCCGCCTGGTCCCCCCCAGGGATTCTCCCTTCCCCCTTCCCCCGGTCTGCCTCGACGGGCCCGGGGAGTTCCTTTTTTTGTTTTTTCCCCCCGGTCCCGTGTTTCCCGGGGTCCGCCCCGGTCCCCTCAGGGATTCCCCCCTTTCCCCCCTTTTTCCCCAGGGGCTGCCCCCGAAAGGGGCCCGGGGGTTTTTTTTCGTCCCCTCCCAGGTCCGCGTGTCCAGGAGTCCGCCTTGTCCCCCCCAGGGATTCCCCCCTTCCCCCTTTTTCCCCGGGTCTGCCTCACGGCCCGGGAGTGTCCTTTTTTGTCTCCCCCCAGGGCCGCGTGTCCAGGTTTCCCCTGTGCCCCTCAGGCATCCTCCCTTTCCCCCCTTCCCCAGGGGCGCCTCGACGGGCCCGGGGGTTGGGCCTTTTTCCCTCTCTCCCCGTTTCCCCGTGTCCAGGGGTCCGCCGTGCCCCCCAGGGACCTCCCTTTCCCCACTTCCCCCGGTCTGCCTCGACGGCCCGGGGATGTCCTTTTTCCCCTCCTCCCAGGTCCCCCGTGTCCCCAAATCCCCCCTTGTCCCCCAGGCATCCTCCCTTTCCCCCCTTCCCAGGGGGCTCCTCGACGGGCCGGGGATGTCCCTTTTTTTGCTCCCCCCAGGGCCGCGTGTCCAAGGTCCCCCTGTGTCCCCCCAGGGATTCCCTTTCCCTTTTTTCCCCCCCTTCCCCGGGTCCTTTCCTCGACGGCCCGGGGAGTGTCCTTTTTTGGCTCTCCCAGGGGCCCCCGTGTCCAGGAGTTTCCCCCTGTTTTTTCCCTCAGGCATCCTCCCTTTTCCCCCCCACTTCCCCCGGGGCTGCCCGACGGGGCCGTGAGTGCCTTTTTCCCTCTCTTCCCCCGGTCCCGGGGTGTCCAGATCCCCCTGTGTCCCCCTCAGGCATCCCCCCTTCCCCACTTTCCCCGGGGCTGCCCCGACGGCCGGGGAGTGTCCTTTTTCGTCCCCTCCCAGGGCCGCGTGTCCAAGTCCGCCTGTTCCCTCAGCCCTCCCCCTTTCCCCCTTTCCCCCGGGGCTGCCTCCCCCAACCCCCCAGTGGGGTTTCCTTTTTTGCTTTTTTTTCCCTCCCCCGTGTCCAGATCCCCCCGGGGTCCCCCAGGGATCCTCCCCCTTTCCCCCCTTCCCCCGGGTTTTGCCCGGGCCCGGGGAGGGTTTCCTTTTCGTTTTTCCCCCCAGGTTTGCGTGTCCAGGGGTCCGCCTTGTCCCTCCCGGGGATCCCCCCTTTCCCCCCCCTTTCCCAGGGTCCCGCCTCGAAAAACCAGTGAGTGTCCTTTTTTGGTCCCCTGGGGTGAATTCCCCCCCCCAAACCCCCCTTCCCCCCCCCCCGGGGCCCCTGCCCCGGAGGTTCCCCCCTGGGTTGGGCCAGGGTGCCTTTCCCCCCTTCCCCCCCCTTACCCTCACAACCCCCAACCTTGCCCCCCACCCCCCAAACCCCCCCCCGGGGCCCTGGTTCCAGGAGTCCACCTGGTGAAGGCCAGGGGCCCCCCTTTCCCCCCCCTACCCCCAAACCCCCAAACCTTTCCCCCCCCCCCCCGGGGCCGTGGTTCCCCCATTTCCCCCTGTGGGAAGGCCAGGTGGTTCCCCTTTTTTTCCCCCCACCCCCCAACCCCCCCCCTTGCACCCCCCCTTCCCCCTTTCCCCCGGTCCGCCCTTTGGGGGCCAGGGGAGTGACCTTTTTTTGTCTTTCCCAGGGCCGCGTGTCCAGGGGTCCCCCCGTGTCCCCTCAGGGATTTCCTTCCCCCTTTCCCCAAATTCCCCGGGGCCGCCCCGACGGCCCGTGAGTGTCCTTTTTTGGCCTCTCCCCGGTCCGCGTGTCCCCGGTCCGCCTGTGTCCCCTCAGGGTCCTCCCTTTCCCCCCTTCCCCAGGGGCCCCTCGGGAAACCATGAGTGTCCCCCCTTTTTGTCCCCTTTTCCCGGTCCGCCCTGTCCAAGTCCGCCCTTTTGGGGCCCCCCCCGGGGATCCCCCCCTTTCCCCCCTTCCCCAGGGGCTCCCCGACAACCAGTGAGTGTCCTTTTTTTGTCTTTCCCATTCCCCGTGTCCAGAGTTCCCCCCGGTCCCCCAGGCCCTCCCCCCCTTTCCCCCCCCCCCCGGGGCTGCCCCGACAACCATGATGTTTCCCTTTTTTTTCGGTTCCCCCCTGTGTGAATTTGGCCCCCCGGGTTAGGGGTTCCCCCCTTTTTCCCCCCAACCCCCCCCCCCCACCCAAACCCCCCCCAACCCCTTGCACTCCCCCGGATCCGTGGTTCCAGGGTCCCCATGTTTAAGGCCAGGGGGCCCCCCTTCCCCCCCCCCCCACACCCCCAAAAACCTTTGGGAACCCCCCCCCCGGTCCGTGGTTTTCCCGGATTCACCTGTGCGAAGGCCAGGGGTCCCCTTTCCCCCCTTACCCCCCCCCCCAACCTTGCACCCCCCCCCCCCCGGGGGCCCCTGGTTCCCCGGATTTCACCTGGGGCGAAGGCCAGGTCTTCCCCCCTTCCCCCAACCTTGCACCCCCCCCGGGTTTCCTGGTTCCAGGGGTTTTCCCCCCTTGCGAAGGCCAGGTCCCCCCCCCCCACTACCCCCCAAACCCGGGAACAAAAACCCCCCCCCCGGGCCGTGGTTTTTAGGAGTTCACCTGTGCAAGGCCAGGTTTCTCCCCCTTCCCCCCCAACCCCTTTCACCCCCCACGGGGCCGTGGTTTCCCGGAGTTCACCTGTGCCAAAGGGCAGGGGCCCTTCCCCCCTTTCCCCCCTTTTCCCCCGCACCCCCAAACCTTTCACACCCCCCCGGGGCCGTGGTTCCAGGGGTTCAAACCCGGGGGGAAGGCCAGGTTTCTCCCCCCCCCTTCCCCCCTAAACCCCCAAAACCCCAACCTTGCAACAACCCCCCCCCCCCCGGGTTTCCCTGGTTCCAGGAGTTCACCTGTGCGAAGGCCCCGGTGCTCCCCCCCTTTCCCCACTACCCCCCCACCCCCAAAAACCCTTGGGGAAACCCCCCCCCCGGGCCGTGGTTCCAGGATTCACCCTGGAAGGGCCAGGGGCTCCCCCCTTCCCCACTTCCCCCCCAAACCCCCAAACCCTTTAAAAAACCCCCCCGGGTCCCCTGGTTTTCCCGGAGTTCACCTGTGCGAAGGGCCCGGGGCCCCCCTTCCCCCCCACCCGCCAAAACCCCCCAAAAACCCTTTCACACAACCCCCCCCCCGGGGCCGTGGGTTTCCCGGAAATTCCCCCTGTGCGAAGGCCCGGGGCTCCCCCCTTTCCCCCCTACCCCCACACCCCAACCTTGCACCCCCCCCCCAGTCCTTGGTTTCCCGGAAGTCACCTGGCGAAGGCCAGGTGCTCCCCCCCTTCCCCCCTTCCTCCGCCACCCCCCAAACCCTTTAACACCCCCCCGGGTTTCCCTGGTTTCCCGGGGGTTTTACCCCGTGCAAGGCCAGGTGCTCCCCCTTTCCCCCCTACCCCCCCCCACCCCAAACCCTTTCACCCCCCCGCCGGGTCCGTGGTTCCAGGAGGGTTTTTACCTGTGCGAAAAGGGCCCGGTGCTCCCCTTCCCCACTTCCCCCCCCAACCCCCAAACCTTTTCCCCCCCCCCCCCCGGGGCCGGGGTTCCAGAGTTCACCTTGGGGGGGGGGGGGGAAGGGCCCAAATTTCTTCCCCCTTCCCCCCACCCAAACCCCCCCACCCCAACCTTTTACCCCCCCCCGGGTCCCCTGGTTCCAGGAGGTTTCACCTTTTGCGAATGCCAGGGGTCCCCCCTCCCCACTTCCCCCCCGCAAACCCCAAACCTTGCACACCCCCCCCCGGGGCCGTCCCTTCCAGGAAATCCACCTGTGGGGAAGGGGCCCTTTCTCCCCCAAACCTTTTAATCGGAAATCAGCCAGACGCACCAAGCTACCGTCCCAGTTTTGACCAACCCAAGGGCCCGGGCCCCCTCAAATAAAAATTTTGGGGGCTTTTATTTATATTACACAATTCATCAACATTAAAATAAAATTTTTTTTTTGTCTTAAAAACAAACTTAATGCATTTGTGGGAAAGTTTTGTTGAATAACGGGGAATAAATATTAAAAATTTTTGGTTTTTTTTTTTGGGTTAAATTTTTCTTAGATTTTTGGGGAAAAAGATCAGTTACAAGCGCCGCTCACAATGTTTTAAAAAGCACTTTAAAAAGACTTTTTGGGTTATCCTTTGGGGAATTTACCTTTTGTTAATATGGGATGATAGATGTTTAAGTGTTTTTTACAAAGTTCCCTTTTACCCAATAAACTTACCCTTTAAATTTTCACATACACTTGTTTTTAACACTCCCTTTTCGCATTTCCGTAAACGAAGTTTTTGGGTTTACCAACCTTCATACCCTCTAAAACTGTGGGACCCGGCACAACACACAAACACCCACACGAAAGCAAATACAACAGGCCTGTGTCCCAATCGACATGGCCAAAGGGCAAAATGGGAACTAAACACACACCCCCAAAACCAAAACACACAACCCCCACCCCAACACACAAAAACAAAACACAACACACACACCACTGCCTCTTTAAAGCTAATATTGGGAATCACAAAAACCCCACACACACACACACACAAAGAAAGTTTCACAAAATTTGAACCCCCCATAATCAAATTTTAAAATCCCCGGTTTTAAAATTATGTTTTTTTCTTTTTTAAAAAAAAAATCGAAAACTTTGGGAAAAGAAAAAAAATCATCCAAACCAAATGTTGGTAAATCAAAACTTTTTTAAAAATTCAATTTGTGAGGAAAAATGTTGGTTTTCGGGATTTAAAACATCCTTTTGAAAGGGGTTTTAAAAGAACTAGTTGTAGACACTTATTTGGGCAGGTTTAAAATTTTTTAGTTTTAGACACTTGTGGGTCAGGTAAAGTTACAGTTTGAGACACTTGTGGGGCGGTAAAAATTACTATTTTGAGACCCTTTGTGTCGGGAAAGTTAAATAGTTTGAAAACACTTTGGGTCAAAAAGTTGGGAATTTTTTAGACACTTGTGGGTCAGGGAAAGTTTCTATTTTAACACTTGTTGGGGCAGGTAAAGTTTTTAGTTTTTAGACACTTGGGGGGTCTGGTAAAAACTAGTTTGAGACAAAATTTTGGTCAGGTAAAGTTTCTAGTTTTTAGACACTTTTTGGGTCAGGTAAAAATTTCTAGTTGAGACACTTGGGGCAGGTAAAGTTTTCTAGTTTGACACTTTTGGGGGCAGGGAAATTTTCTATTTTTAGACACTTGTGGGTCCGGTAAAGTTGCAAATTTGGGGACACTTGTGGGAAAGGGAAAGTTACTAGTTTGAGACACTTGTGGGCAGGTAAATTTTCAAATTTTAGACACTTGTGGGGCCCGGTAAAGTTTTCTAAATTTGAAAACACTTTTGGGTCAGGGGAAAGTTTCTATTTGAGACACTTGTGGGGCAGGTAAAGTTGCCCAAATTTAACCCTTTTGGGTCAGGGAAAATTTTCTAGTTTGAGACACTTTTTGGGGGGGTAAAGTTGCTAGTTTGAGACACCTTTTGGGGCCCGGTAAAGTTGCTAGTTTTTAGACACTTGTGGGCAGGGAAAAATTAAATAGTTTGAGACAAATTTTGGGGCAGGTAAAGTTTCTAGTTTGAGACACTTGTGGGTTCCCGAAAAATTTCTATTTTGGGGAAAACTTGGGGGGTCAGGAAAAAAACTAGTTTGAGACACTTGTGGGGCATAAATTACAAAATTTGGGCAAATTTTGGGTTTAGGAAATTTTCTTTGTTTTTAGACACTTTGGGTAAGGGAAAATTGCCTAGTTTTAGACCCTTGTGGGGCAGGGAAAGTTCTAGTTTTTTAGACACTTGTGGGTCAGGTAAAGTTACAAATATTTAGACACTTTGGGGTCAGGTAAAGTTGCTAGTTTTAGACACTTGTTGGGGCAGGAAAAGTTACTATTTTAGAAACTTGTGGTTTAGGTAAAGAAGACAATATTATGAATTAAAAATTTAGCAAAAATATAAATTTTAGGTAAAAAAAATTTTAAAAAAAAAATTTTTAAAAAAAGTTTGTCTTTAATTTTCCCTATTTTTTCCCCTTCCCCCACAACACACACACACACACAACACACTTTTCCCCCACCTCCTTTTAAAAAATAAAAAAACATTATCCACCCCACACAACAAACCCCACACACAAAACACAGGGGAGGAGGAAAGGGAGAGATCCGTGTTGTCTATGGGTAGACGAAGCAAAAGGGAAACTTTATGAAAGAAAGCAGGAGGAGAAAAAAGCGGGTTTTAAGACATCCAAAAGGTGATAGGCGAGGGGGACATGACCCAGGTGGGAAATTTTTGGGGGAATTGGGGGGTTTTAAAAAAGAAAAAGGGGAAACGGGCCCCCCAAAAATAATTTTTAAAGGGAGAAAACAACCCGAACCATGATCCTGCCGGAGAAAACACGGCTGAGAGGCAAAACAGGAGTTCCGGGGGTGGTACCTCGTCCGAGCAGAACAAGACGAAAGGAAAAACAATGAAAAGAGGGGAGTTCAAAAAGAAAGGGAAATGGGAGGAAGGGAAAAAGGGAGAGCAAATAACCCGGGATCAAATGGAAGGAAAAAGCGCACCCCCCAGAAACCCCTGCAGAAGGCTCCACCACAAACCCCCCCCAAAGGGGCAACTGAACTTTCCCAAAACCCCAACCATCACAAAACCGATCCCTCTGTTTCCACCCCCCCACCACATTTTACAGTTTTTAGAAAGAAGTTAAAGGGTTTTGGTACACAAATGCAGAGGGAAATTAACGAAAAAACTGGGGAAGGGCAAAAAAAAAATCAATGAGAAGTCCCCAAAAACAAAGCATTTTACAGAAACAAAACTCAAGGAGACAAAAACCGGGATGCAATCCCCCACCAGGTACCAGATCATGGGGAAAAAAAGGGGGGAGGAGGGAGGGGGGGTTTGCTCGCCCCGTAAAAAACAGAGGGAAAATTTTCGAAAAAAAGGGAAAGGGAAAATAGTTTAGACGGGAAAAAAAAACTCCCTACAGACACCCCAAGTCGGGGGGAACACAAAGTGGCCCTTGAAAGTGATGTATAATCCACCCCCAAAACCGCAGGGGGCCCCAAGAGGGGAATAGAAGAAAAGCAACAGAGCAAGGGGAAACACATTTGGGCTGATTTGGAAAAAAGGGGCTCACTCCGCAGAGCAAAGTTGCTGGTTATGGGGGATTTCAACCACAGGGAAAATGCCCTGGGAAAACCGGGAGCCACAGGGGGGTCCCGAAACATGGAGAGCCGGGATTTGGACGTGGTGCTGGAAAACCTCATGCCCCAAAAAATTTTAAAGGACATACCAAGTGAGGGGGGGAGGATGAACCGCCTGAATTTGGGTCTTGTGTTACCCTGGGGAGCTCAGACATTGAGGACATCAAGTAGAATCCCCTAGGAGCTAGCGACCACGGGGGTTCGTGCTTTGAATACATAGTAGACGCAAGTGGGGAGAATAAAAAAGGGGTAGAATGGGAAAAGCCTGACATAAAAAAAGGGGGCTACCTAGGGTTGGGAAAAACCTTCCCGCGGGAGGTCCAGTGGGAAAAGGAAACCCGGCAGGAAAAACCCGTAATGGGAAATGATGGAATATGTAGCAACCCAAAAACAAAGGGGGCCCCTGGAAAGGGTTTATTCCCAAGGGCAACAGTAACCCAAAGGGAAGAAAAAACAAACCCCCGGTTTTTCCCGACGGGGGGGTAAGGAGGGAAAAAAAAAAGGGGCAATAGAGAATGGAAAAAGCAAAGGCAGAGAACACAAAGAAAAATTTGGGGATCCCTCGCAGAGGCCTGGAAAAGAGTACGCCAAAAGGTAAGGAGGGAAGGGGGAAACACGTAAAAAAAAAAGACATAGCTCGAGAATCAAGACTGCCCCAAACTGTTGTATAGGCCCCAAACAGGGGGAAGACAAAAATCCCCAAAAACCAGGTATCAGTTAAGGACAAAGGGGGAGAAATCACAAAAATATCAGGGGGTATTGAGGGGCTGAACAGGAGATTTTAAAGGGAAATTTTTACAGTAGAGACGGGAAGGGGTGTGGGAAGACAGCA